>JAQISU010000152.1:0-87500 GCA_029339505.1 Unio delphinus | reverse complement strand
TTCTTAATTTCGTTTACTTTAGCCCTCATGAAATGTTATTATGAAAAGTGAACATATCAGTAAATTATTATCCTCATTCAAACAATGAAACACTTTGTTGCTATTTCAACAACGCATTTAAAAATAGCTCGCTTTTAGTTAAGAAACCTGATCCTTTTGAATCACTGCTAATGATAAAGAATGTGAGTTTTAATCTGACATCCGCGCAATGTACAATGTCAGTGATAGTTGGACACTAAATACCAAATAATTTGCTAACTTGACCTGAATAACCATGGCCACTTTAAACAGTGATACTTCAAGAATCAAATAATTGTAGTGGATTCCCAAACGTACAGAAATGAAAACGGATGTTGGTTTCTTTTTTCCTTTTATGAATATGTTGCTAAGAAGTTGTGTCAGTCTCATATATTGTTTTTTTTAATTCAAACACGATACACGTGAGCAAATAAAAGTCTGAAAGCAATGTGAATGTTGTTTAGAAAAATTTAGAACTTAAACATTGCAATGTAAGAAGTATTTGCTAAACAAAAGTCCAAATTTCTTTTGTAGTTCTTAAAGATTGAATACGGTTGTAATACAATTCAGAACATTGTTACTTATGTGAAATAAATTACAAATAGGTATATGCATCCTATCAATCTTATGGCGATTTTTTATTGCTGCGTCACAAATCTGTCAACTGCAATGACCTATTATTCTCGCATGGATACATTACATGGTTTACTTGCAGCTGATCTTATCAAGAAAAGGAACTGTGTACGATATTCGATAGCATTATTTCAGAAAACAATATCATGGATTCCTATCAGAGACCTGGGAGTATAAAATGTTTGAAAGTAAATAAAAAAAATGGAGGTCCCTGTGAGAACATAGACGCATATGTTCAATCGTCAAAGGTACCTAGTCACGCAAATATCAGGGTGACTTACAATGAAATATTTTTATGACAGGTAACATTAATAGACCCTATTATGAACCTGAACGAGTTTTTCTTACAATGATCTTAAAAATGTTTAAAACACTAGTAACGTCCGACAGAGTAATCGAATGCAACAGGCACATTTAATTCTTTGAACAATAAGGAAACCTGAAAATATTATGTATGGTATCGCGAATTATGTTCAAGACAATCAGGAAGTGTATCACAAATCCCAAAGGAGAGAGTTCTTTGAATGAATTCCAGAGGAGTACTGAGTCAATTCTATGCTCCCATATAATGATGGACAAAATGGAAACTAAAATCCAAATTAAAGTGACCATTTGTTTTAAAGAAATAGCTAATGAATATACAAAATAACAACCAGTATGGTCATATAAATAATTTTCAACAAATGTTTAGAAAACATGTTGCTTATGACAAAAAAAGGACACACCCGCGAGAAATTTGAACTTATTGAAACACATCCTATGACAACAAATTTAGGTTCAAATTACAATTATTGCGCAATATATACGCACAGTGATGGGTCTGATCAGGAAACTGTACACGTGGCAGATTTGACCTCAAGAACCTTGTTCATTTTATTATTAATACTTGTCATGCATGATTAAACGTGTTAAAGAGATAAAGGATGTTGAATATTTCTTCACTTCCTTTACATTAACCCTCATGGCATGTGTTTCTAAAAGAGTATCGAGGCATCAAATAATAATAACGCTTATTAATGGCATATGCCATGTGACCAAGCAAATGTTAGGATTCAGCCTCAAACCTAATATATAGTGCTTGATAAGTTAAACCTTGCAAACTTAAGGACCAAAATCAACACTAAAGTCATATTCCTTTTCATTAATGTTACATAATGTTTATAGATGTAATACTCTCTTTCATATTTTCACTAATTTAACATCCACTCCTAATATGAATGTCATTTGTTTATCATAACAACTATTATAACAATTTATATATACTACGTCAAGCATGTAGCAAGAAGAAGGACCTATTAACTTCTCAATCTCGGATTATGAAGTGGATGTGATGGATAGGCGGTGAACCCACTTGGAACAAATAATGTTGCGTGTCCTCAACGATTTTAAACTATTTAATTTTAGATATCGAAGAATGCTCCATTTCTCAGTTTTAAAACGGAGAGCAATAAATATAAACGAGCGGTTGAAAATACTGCAACTGTTTAGGCGATTGGTAATGCAAATATCCTTTTTCAGGTACCAATTGGGAATCCGTTTGTTGGACTTGCCATGTGTTTTGAACCGTTCTCTTAAATTAGGTAACATAAAAAAGCAAACGCCATAACCTTTAGCGAAAAAATAACATTATTTGTTTTCTCAATAGAATAAAACGTGAATAAACAACGTAATGATTTGCGTGGTATGACAGTGTGTTTGGAAACATATTTAACATGTCGGAAGGTATGGGGTATACCGGTTGTATTATGGTTGCCTTCTGAATGAATTCCAATCATCCATCGTATTATGGACAAGACCTAGGGGCCAATATAAAGTACATATACATTACAATCTCAGGATTTATTCAGGATACTTTCTGAAGTGCTGAAATATTTAATTATCGAAGGGATTTAAGCTGATCATAAAAGACAGTTAATACACCCTTATACTTTTATCCCTGCTATTTAGTTTAAAAATGTATTTCAAATTCAAATAAGTGTGAACATTGAAGTCCCACTGCATTTGATGGGTGTTCCGTGATGATTCAGTGTGCTAATGATCTAGAAAAGACTGCATTTTATCATCTAAATTGCTGGTCTCGATTAAAACACGTCTTCCATGAATACTTGAAATATTATCTATATGAAGGATAATACTTTGTTTCAAAGTTTTTATTGTTGGAATATTAGATTTCCGATGTCAATGAATGTTTAAATTTACGGCGTCAACATGGAGGCCCTTGTGCAAATTCTAATGGTAACTACTCGTGTAACTGTCCAGCAGGCTGGTAATGGAACACCTGTTCTGATAGTAAATGTTATGGATATTATTGGTGTCTATATTGCCCAATATTGTAATTCAGAATGAAGCTAAGATTTGCTTATCTTGAATGACTAAAAATCCGACAAAGCATACCTTTGTTCCTCTCAGTTCAATTGAAGTATAGTGGAGAGAAAAATTATCATTTTCTCCATTTTTCACCTGTGGTAAAACTTTTTCACAAAAGATTCAAATATATAATGGCGCCGCTCACACATGTGTTCGGATAAAAGCTGACGAAGAACTAAACTATGAATCTCTGTGTTGCTATTTCAACAGCGATTTTAAAAATAGGTCGCTTTTAGTTGAGCGGCCTGATCCTTCTGAATCACTGCTGATGATAAAGAATGTGAGTTTTAATCTAACATTAGCCCAATGTAAAATGGCAGTGATAGTTGGACACGAAAAACCAAATAATTTGCTATATTGACCTGAATAACCAAAATCAATTTACACAATGATTCTTCAAGAAACAAAACATTGTCGTGGATTCGCAAACGTATCAAAATGGGAAGGGATTATGACGGTTTCTTTAATTATCTTTAATTTCATGAATATGTTGCTAAGAAGTTGTGTAAGTCTAATACAGTGTTTATTCTAATTCAAGCACGATAAGCGTGGGCAAATAAAAGTCTGAATGCATTGTGAACCTTGTGTTTGACTATTTAGAACCTAAACATTGCAATCTAATAAGTATTTGCTAAACAAAAGTCCAGATTCCTTTCGTATTTCCTAAAGATTAAATACGGTTGTAATACAATTCAGAACATTGTTACTTATGTGAAATCAATTTCAAATAGGTATACATTTGTAGGTATCCTATCAACCTTATGGCGATTTGTTATTGCTGCGTCACAAATCTGTCCACGGCAATAACCTTTTATTCTCGCATGGATGTATTATCTACTTTACTTGCCGTTGATTCCTATCAAGGAAAGAAACTGTGTTCGATAGGCGATAGCAAAAGTTTGGGGAAAAAAGATCATGGTTTCTACTCAGAGAAGTAGGAGATATAAAATGTTTGAAAATAAATGAAAACTTGAGGTATCTGTGATAACATAGACGCATATGTTCAAACGTCAAAGGTACCTAGTCAAGCAATTATCAGGGCGACTTACAAGTAAATACCTTCTTGACAAGTAACATTAATAGACCCTATTATTGACCTGAATGAGTCTTTCTTACAATGATATTAGGAATGTATAAAACACTAGCAAGTCCGGCAGTTTAATCAAATGCAATAGGCAAATTGGATTCTTTGAACAATAAGTAAACCTGAAAATATTATTTACGGTACCGCGAACTATGTTCAAGACAATCGGGAAATGTATCACAAATCCCAAAGTAGAGAGTTCTTTGAATGAATTCCAGACACAAATAGCTTCCGTATCGTAATGGGCAAAATGGAAACCAAATTCCAAATTAAAGAAACAATCAGGAATTATTCATAATATTCGATGAAACAATGGAGTTTTTGTTTTCCGCAGTACCCATTTAAACTGAATCCTAGAAACAGTTAATACATCCTTATACTGTCATCAACTTATATTTTTTTGAAGAAACGTCTTCCCAATATATTTGATAACAATAGAACTATTACATCGTTTGCAGTCCTTGTCGCCACTAATTATGTGAGGATGCACATCGTGCTATAAAAATGAAATGATTATTTGGATCACCTAAACTGCAACTAGCTATTAAATTGCTACTGTGTAGTATGGTTCAAATGTATGATAGTTGACAAATACTACTGTGTTTGAAAATGTAATCTCTTGAAAAATTACATTTCAGATGTCAATGAATGTTTAAATTCTCCGTGTACGAATGGTGGAGTCTGTTTAAATTCCATTGGCGACTACTCATGTAATTGTTCATCAGGCTGGCGAGGAAATAACTGTTCTGAAGGTAAACTGTATACATATTGATGAAAGGTTTCAAAGCAATTTTGTATACAGAGTAGATTATCAAGATTTGGGTGTCATTAGTTGCCATTCTTGAGACGAAATCTGCTTGTTATCTCTAATATTTACTTTAAATTGGTTAATAAATTTTTAAATTATATATATAGTAAACTACTAAGTACACATACAAACGATAGATTATAATAAACACACTGATATAGTAAGGCCTCTGTAATGTAAATATCTAATATAATTCTTACGACAGTTGTGCTTGACGCAAAGTGAAAATTGAAAGGTGTATTGCCAAACATAATCGACGGCCATGACACTGCCTGGCGCAAGTCAATAAATATTACAACCATTAGAGCAAGTATAATGATTCCACCCACACACATACACACACACACCTACACACATACTATGGAACAAGCATGTAATTAGGAATCAAAATACAATTTATATTTCCAAAAGGAGTTCCACTTAATTTCACCGGAGACATATTAAAAACCATACACGCTACTCTTCGGTGTACAAATTGTAATACGTGACTGAAAGAAGATTTTCGAGTGAAAGATTTAGATGTGCACAACAAATATGACGACGTTGTTTAAAGACGAAATACGTTTTGAAAACAACCACATTAAGGGCAAAACATAAATGTAATTTCATGGAAAACATATGATGAATTCTTTCAAAATGTGGAGTCACGTGTAGCTATTACGCTTCTGATATAACTAATATATGTCGTATTCACTGTAGATATGTATTATACAATTAGCCTTGCAATAAAATGTTGCACATTGAGTGTTAATATTGTAAGAAAAGAATAATTTTGTCATCCGACCCAAAGTCTGAAATACATATTAGAAATCATGTCAAGTGCATATTAATTTTATTAAATAAAATAAGCATTGCAATGGTATAATGATGGGGGAAAAACACTTTTTAAAATATTCACAGAATGCTGCCAAATATTAGTTAATTGCGGAATTGAAAACAAACTATACCTAGGATGTTCAGCACAACATAAAGACAAAAAATCGCATCGTTTTGTCAGTAAGAAACATATTGTACTAAATTATGCAGAAAAACCTACATCGGTGAGCATGATTACGCAACCTCAATTAAACCCTTTAAAATAGAAAGGAAAAGTGGTTAATTATTAGTTAGCCAAATAATCCCACTAGAGTACTATGATCACGGAGAGTTTCCAACTACAAAGAGCTCTTCCAGATAACTAACAAACTAATGTCGAGGAACAAATGCACACCACTTCCAACAAACTTCTCACCAGTAGACCTTACGGACCAATTTGCAAATTTCTTCCGTGACAAAGTACAATCCATTAGAGATTCGCTTGACAGCACAATTTCAACTGACTCGTCACCTTACAGTTATGATGCAGAATTTCAGCGACAAAAATTAGGATAATTATAACCTGTTTCTGTTGATTTAGTACGGACAATCGTGATGAAAAGTACACCAAAGTCTTGTGAACTTGATCCACTTCCGACATCACTGCTGCTTGAGTTTTTGGACCCAATATTACCTTCACTAACTGATGTTATTAATATCTCTCTCCCATCATTTTTCAAAACTGCCATCGTAAAGCCTCAGCTGAAGAAACCAGCACTTGACCATAACGATTTAAAGAAATAATGCCCAGTTTCTAATCTCCAATTCATATAAAAAATCTTAGAAAAGGTTGTTCTAACCCATCGCGTGTCTCACTTGAATTCAAACAGTCTATTTAGCAAGTACAGTCTGCATATCGCCCTTGCCACAGTACGGAAAGTACTCTTTTAAAAGTATGTAATTACATTCTTTCTGCTTTGGATAATGGAAAGATTACATTCCTCATTCTCCTGTATTTATCTGCAGCATTTGACACAATTAACCATGATATATTACGTCACCGTCTCCAGTATGTTTTCGTCATTCAGAATATAGCCTTACAGTGGTTCAAATCCTACTCAATCAACAGGACATAAATTATATCTGCAAATGGAATACATTCCAGCCCATTTGATGTATGTAGTGGTGCTCCACAGGGATCTGTTCTCTTCATTATATACACTCGGCCGCTCTCAAATGTCATAGATCATCACCCAGTGTCGCACCAATTGTACGCTAATGACACCCAACTTTGCAAGTCTAGCCACCGAATTGAAGTTGATGCTACCATCTATGGAGTAGAGATGTGCATTTCTAATGTGAAATCATGTTTGACGAGGTGCAGATGAATGATGTCAAAACTGAGGCTATTCTAATCACAACACAAAGACTTTTTCATTCACATCCTTTACCTCAAACAATATATATCAGCAACACCAACATTAAATTCTCACAGTCAGTACGAAACCTAGGCGTTACTCCAGACAGTACTCTCACATCGCACCAACACGTCATGAGCATATGCAAGGCTGCATATCTTGAACTGAGACGTATCAGTTCCATTCATAAATATATTTCAGTTGATGCCACTAAAACACGTGTGTGTTCATTAGTACTTTAAAGACTGGACTATTGTAAATTAATTCTGTCTGGTTCGTCACAATATTTACTCCAGAAACTTCAAACAGTTCAAAACACAGCTGCACAGATCATAAATAGAATACATCGATCACAGCACACCTCACCACCGCTCTGTACCCTATACTTGCTATCAATTCGATACAGAATCGAACAACAAATGAGTGCTATGTTTCAATGAAAGACTCCAGTCCAACATACCTATCCAGCCTCACCCATGTGTATACACCAGCAAGATACTTACTCTCTTCTTCTAACAATCGTATACTCAGTGTTCCCACTGTGAAAACGACGTCATATGGACAACATTCATTTGCATACCAGAGCCCGGCGACGTGGAACGAATTGCCCATTGAAATTAGACACAAAGACACAGTGGTCCCTTTTAAGAGTGCTCTTAAAGCTCACCTGTTTCGACTGCAGGGATAAACTTAGAGGCCTTATAATGTTTTGTATCTTATATGTGTTCAGCATGTTTTTATGTTTTCTAATGTTATTGCATTTGCCATTTGTTTTTCTGGAGTCATATCATCATAGATGTGTAAAGCGCTTAGGGCTTCGAAAGATTTGGCGCTATAAAAAGTCCTCATTATTATTATTATTATTGTTATTATTATTATTATTATTATTATTATTATTGTTGTTGTTGTTGTTGTTGCTGTTGTTATCATCATCATTATGATTATTATTATTAGTAGTATTATTATTAGTAGTAGTAGTAGTAGTAGTAGTATTTAGAAAACTGAATATCACGTTCTTGCAAGTAAAATAAATGACTCTTGTAATAGGGCTTTAAAGGTTCTCAGATGTAAAGTGAATATGATGTTAGCAAATAAAATAAAACTGCTTGCAATTTTTAAAGGATTCTAGTTATAGGTAAATTTGACAATAATAACGAAATTACAGACTTTGACCCACTACATATTAACATAGATTATCATTTACACCCATTAAATAAATACGAGATACGTCGGGTTACAGTAAAAAGTCAATAATAATATTAAACATACATGAAAATGAATATTTAATTACAGGATATATAGGATATACTAAATATGCTTTTCTTTAGGAAGTAAATCAAGAAACAGAGCGACTTAAATATCATACATACATATAAGAGAAGACATATATAAAATTTAAGAGATTGAATGAAGTAGTAGGGTAAGTCCACAGACCATTTTTTTACATGTATAAAAATTGTAACCCGGTGATTTTTTTACATGTGCCTAAAATTACTAGGTTAAAAAACACGCTGGCAAAATAATGAACAGAGCATTTTTACACACGTAAAAAGTCACAGGGATACAATTTTTATACATGTGTACGCGCACGCTTATGTGCAAAAATTAGACACCTGGAATGTCGTGCACTAATCGGTTACTAGGTTTAACCAAATATTTTATCAAGCCCGATATGAGATCTTGTTTGAGGATCGTGTATATGTATTGTTATAAATACATGAGGCGTAGTCTGAGCAACGATGGAGAAATTTCTAAATTTGTTTATGTCCATATCACCGCTGCACCAGGTCCAATGAGTATTTCGTCACGTGTGTGTGTCAACACCGTTACACACCACGAGGATATTACAATCTCTGATCAATTTAAGGAGTTTAGTATATCGCTAAGTAGCATTAATCATATCGGCGTTCTTGTGTAGCCAGCGTAAAAATATTTTTTTCAGGTTTTTTTCTTCTTTCCAGTACCACATCATCGTATACTATTAAAATGTTAATGGTGTTATCAAGATCCTTGACACTCAGAGCTTCATCGATATCGGTGATAAATTCAATAACATCTTTACCGCCTAATGATTTCGAGCTCGTTAAAATCTTTTAACACCTCATAACATCGCTGATCATCTAAACTCCGAACTACCAATTACAATTTATTCCATTTTATCCATTCATAATCAGATTAAGTAGCAATTGTGTCTTACCACTTCCTGATGGGCCAGTTATAATCATTCGAATAGTATTTGATAACATAGCAGGATGTTTCATAGGTTCTCGTCGTATTGTCGGAGAAAGTTGGTAATTTCCATTAGATTGAACATACATAAAAATGGATTTATATTGTGTGGAATTTAGAACTCGTACGCCGACGAGCAATCCTACAGCTGTTAAAACAAAAAATAACCGCGATGAAATCATTGGTAACTGTAGACAGTGTAATAACAAAATTTAAGATTTGTTGGTTGAAAAAGGGAGGTGATTTTGCCTCCAAGTTAACAAAACTTCCTAGAGCTCCTTGGGCTAGATATCCAAGGGAAAAACACCTTCAAGGGTATAATTAATGCGGTCCGACTTGCTAATCAAGATCAACCATGACCAGGTGAATATCCAGTAAATGATATCGACAAAGCTTGTCACGCTCATGATGTTGCATACAAAAGTAAGGATCTTCAACAACTACATATCGCTGATGTAAAATTAATTAAATGCGTTAAATTTGATCACCGATTAAACGTTCAAGGAAAAATAAGCTTCCTGGTTAATACAATCTGCTATGAAAAGTAAGCTCGTATTAGGTGCTTGTAATTAATATTATTACGGAATCAATTTATTATTCACCGAGCGGATACTGGAAGGGTAAATCCGCGATTAGTAAACTAGCCAACGCGGCAAATGTCAAAAGGTTAACGCGTCAGATTGGTTATCTTGACAAGCGATATGGCAGATTTATTTACAAAATTCTAGGAAAATTCAATTTGCGTGTTTTGACGTTAGCGTCCCCAATGAAGTTCATCAGACTGATATCCTATTTCATCCGTATGATACTGTTAAAAACTTACTTACAAGTGCGCGTTAACCGTCGTTAATATTGCGAGTAAATACAAGGAAGCAGAGAGCAGCTAAGACTTCAGCTGAAGCTGCTTACGTGTTTAAAATAATTTATCCAGGAAATCTACCACGGCAGAATCTTTTGCAGATTGATCCCGGTAAAGTATTTCAAGGCGAGGTATCATCAACTGAAACAACATAAAACCGCTATCAGACGGCGACATACTGCAATTCATCGCGATGAGTCAATCGCAGACAGGTGTAATCGAACGCTTGCATACGCTAGCGGTTAAATGGATATCAATACGCGAGAGAATGCATCGAATATAAACGACTGCTTGAATGGGTTGTAAGATTACCCGGTGTGATTGTCGCGCTCAGTAATTAAATTACTCGAATGATCAATATGAAACCTGTTATCGCGATCACAACAAAATATATAAATTTACCCAAGCGTGATTTGCAGCGCAGCCTATATTAGGTAACGTCACAGTAAGATATTTATATGAACCCGGTAAGCTTGAAGTTGGTAGGAAAAGATCAACTGATCCTAAATGGAGTGTAACGGCGCATAATATATCCAGTGTTGTCACATCGAAAAACTGACCAGCAATCTATAGATTAGATTTAATCGCTCCTCGACGTGCATTTACACGTGAACAACTACAAATAATCCCGATGATACTCAATTACAACCGCGATATCTTAATTAAATTCATTCAGTTTACAACAACTCTTCGAAGTTGATTTAATCTTCTGACTCGAGATGCTGCTAAATAAATTAAATTTGACCATTCGATGAAATTATCTATGATCCAAACAATCGCATCAGAGATTATCAGTCCTTGAGATGAATGTATTGTCATCGCGTATTCTAATTTCCAAGCAGATTTTTTTCATCACGCAATGCATCTTCTACGACCCTAATGTCAATTAGTATCATATCATTCCGTACTAGATTTTGTCTCTCAGATGTTCCTTGGGCATAAACATCTACATTTTGTCGTCGTATATCAACATGTCTATAACACAACGGAACGAGATTCATCGAAAATTTATTTTTATGTATTTGAAATAATTTTACTTGAAGTACATATCTGATTTTCCTTCTATTTGCGATAATCAAATCGTTTCTTTTCCATATTTTCCAAAAACTCCTGAGTGAGGTCTCAGGAATTGTGCTACGTGTTATTTTACCTTGTATGTTATTCGGTTGTAATCTTATCGATGTTTCTATCTCGGTTTATTTGGGATCCAATCATCTATAATCGGTATTAATTTCCTCGTAATAATCCACATTTTTTAAAAACCATTTATGCGGAGATGATGCAGTAAATGGTGGTGGTTGACCGTGATCACCACGCGTTTTCACAGCGGTGTTTTTCATTAACAGACAATATAACAATATTTTTAATGTATCCAACTGTACTGTACATATTTCATCTCAAATGATGATCCGAGGAATACATTTTGTACCCATGCGATCATGACTCCAAGCGTCGCCTTTCCATTGTAAGAAACTGTGATACGTACAAGCGTTTACTCCTCGGTTTATCATCTCTCTTTCACGTCTTTGTGTAGGAGTTAATAGTATCATGTCCGAATTTGCTCCGAATAATTCGATAACTCGAGTTGTCTTACCGAATCCTCCTGGTCTGTTCAAGTATACAGACTTGTGTCTGGTTATAAGATCGTAAACGGCCGGCGACGACAATAATTCTGATACTGTCTTTCTGTGGTAATTATCCTCGATGACAGCATCCGCTGATTTACAATATTCATGTAATGTTTCACGTTTTATTATCCACGATCCCCATTCGTTCAAGATTGTAGTATATTCTTCGATGATATTCCCATATTCTCGATTAAAATAAGATGAAACTATGACTGCGATGTTAAAAAATCTGTTTATCATCGATGCTAAATTAATTGAAACATAAGCTAACATTGAAGATCTCAAATGGATATATTACGGTGAGTCACCGTCAAAATATTCAACGATGGTTCCGATTTTATCTCTCGTTGACAAATAAGCATTATTCGTAGATTCACAAATATCATTATTTTCAGTATCAGAGATTATTAAATCACGTTCAGGATCATCTAATATCAATCGTGTACAGCGTCCTTTATGATCACTCGATCCACCTTGTGTAAATTTAACGATTATTCTCCTGCCAAGATCGTTTGCGATTTTTCCCTCGGCGACTTTTTCATCGAATTTTCACAAATTACAAGAGTCGGTAACCAGACAGAAGTCTTTGCAAGATACGATATAATCGCCTCGGTGACAGTCAATGACGTTAACATCCTACAGTCGAGCATGAATCGTAATAATACTATCGGAACCCATTTGTCTTCTGCAAAATGTCAACCAAACCAAACATAACAGATCGGATGAAGGTTTTCAGGGAGGCTTGATGATGTCGCACGAGCGAATCCCGTTATCAAAATCAGGTAAAGGTCATTTATAGAAACTCTGGCATTTCGTAAGTGGGAAGAACGAACAGAGCACAATATTTGCTACATTCACCGTGCCCAAGAAAACTTCCAGGATAACACGCGATCATATCAACCGAAATCACATTTTTGGAATCATATTTAGTATTCCACAATTAACCATTACCGTATTCGACACAGCTTGCTTGTATATCATGGAAAAATTCAAGCCTGGACGGTTTCCACAAATTCCTGATTTCAATCGGAACGTCTCTTGGTTTATAATTTGACTCGTATAATACCTCTTCGGTGATTGTTTTCACAGTTGTAGTAAACTGTATTTTTTTCTCTAACTCGATAACATGTTGTGTTGAAGCTCTAATATCTTCAACCAATTCCGCCCATTTATCTATCATGGATTGTCATCAACGCGGTTAACCCGTTTCCTCTTTTCACATTCCTGAAATGTTCGATAACTCGTTCAGCTACACAATTTAACCTCGATGAAAGTCTCATCTGGGGAAATTTATTAATATCTGTATGATTACAGTTAACGGATATGTTCGATTATAGTATGCCCAATCAATATCGATTAACTGTCCAGGTTTGGTTTTATTGGTGACAATAACCTGCTTCCCTTTTGAGGTCAATACGCGTTCACAATAATTATAAACATTGGAACAGTCCTTTGAAACTTGAAAATATATATCTGAGTAATTTGCGATTAATCTGGGAAAATATTTCAGCTGCTCACTATTCATGATATTAGTGTTTCGTGTTGTTTTATACGTCGACCAAACATACTCGGCACCGTCCTTGAGAAACTCGTATTTTAAATGTTTGATATTATTTTTAATTTTTGATTTATAACTGCGAGGTTTTATTCGCCGATCTAGGTCAAAAACTTGCCGTTGCCTAGGGGGAGTTATGTAAGTTATTTTAGAAAGTTCTTTCATAATTATAATTTGTAAAAATATTTAAATTAAATATTTATATATAATTAATAACTGTTAGTGGTTAATGATAGGATCTACAACTCCTTGTGGTAAATTCTGTAGAAAAGTGTTATTTGGGTATCATATACAAAGTGTCCGGCGAAGAAGCTTAAGGTCAAAACCTTGCATCTTTTGTGGTGTTGGAGTACGAGAAAAAACAGAGTTGTGTATCGGATGTTGCGGTAAACGTTACAGAGAGATTAAACGGTATTGTGACAAGAAAGATATCATCCATAAAGTCAAGAACAAAGTTATCCAAACTCCTAACGATAATAAATTTAACGATTTAGACAAATAAATGTCGATGTTATAAATGAGCCAAAACGAATACCGTTGTCATCCTCTTTACAAGAACTACGAAGCATCTCGCGATGGAATTGTTAGACATTGTAAACATAAAATGAAACTCGGTCGGATTAATAACATGGATTATATATTAATTAGTATTTACGGTGAAAGCCCTCATCTCGCTCACACACTTATTTATGAATGTTTTACGGGTGATCTATAAGGGTTTCGTTGTTGACCATATCAACGGAAATCCTCCTGACAACCGCGTAGACAACTTAAGAGCTTTTAATCAAAGTGAAAATTGTTTTCACTCGAATCCTCGAAAAAATATAAATCATCAAACAAGACATGTAACCGCGTTTATGGATAGTAAGATTATTGAATTTCACTCAATAGCCTCTGCAGCAAACAGTTCGATATTAATCCTGGATTTGTGTTACACCACGCAGCGGGTACACGTTTAACTGCGTCCTCGAGAAAACATTTAAACAACGTGTGTCATTTATATTTGCGTGATTTTCTTTAACTAAAAAAAGATAACAATATAGACACACAAAACATATTGTATATTATATATGTACGACGCAATTATAATAGCGATTACCGAACATAAAAACCATCAGCAGAAGCTAAAACTTTTCGAAACAATAGACCCCAAAGATATAGATGAAATGTATCATATTGTAAAACATTATCCCAGATAGCAACCGAGCAGATTTTAATAAATCAACAACAATCCGAAATCATTGCTGGAATGAACGTAAATGATGATCCATGAACATACCAGGAACAGTCAGAGATCCTTGATCAAGTACTTGATTACGAACAGAAATGTAGTGAATGGGCATTCTTGACAAATGTTTAGGAAACTTACATTGCTGCATGATATTGTAACTCTTAAATACTATTGGGGGAAGAATCACATGATTATCCCGCTGCGTAAATTACTCAAGGAACTCAGTCGTAAATTAATTACCACGTTTGATGTAGCAAATCACTAGCAAAACAATTTATGAATGAACATTTAAACAAATGAATTTTTATATACAGGGAATAACGAAAATATCGCCGAGTTGAATAATGAACTTGATCAAATACAAATACAAAATGTACACGATAGTAACATATTTTCCGGTAAATTCATCGCCGACGAATAGGAAAAACATACCACCGCTAGACAATTCAGATTACTAACCTAAAAATCAATACAGGATAATAAAAATTATCACGGTCTCGAATACCATGAAAGAGATTTTTAAATGTATATTTTGAAGAACAAAAATTCATAGACGATAACACCGCAGAATTTGAAACATTTCTTGATTAACGAATAGGAAGAAAAAATCGGTAATCTCATAACCCTATTGAGTTCTCGATCATATTAACGTTTTTCTATTTTAATTTTCAATTTTTGTATTATAGGCTACACGTTTGTTTTTTATAAAGATCTGATAACACCCTGTGATCATTTTCTGACTTTGTAATCGCTCATTTACTGTTTGCAATTCCTCTAATGTGTTTTGTTATTTTTCTCGTTGATAGTTTTGATCTCGTTGTATTCAACTTGATTATTTTCCACAGTGACCTGTACTTGATCTCGCAGGTTTTTTTCAAATCTGTGATTTTATTTTTTAGCTTGGCGATAGCGGAATTTTCTTTCGCTAGCTTTGTATTTCCATTGAGCCTCTCGAAATTGTGAAGCGTTGCCTTGGGTCACAGCGTTCATCGGTTCACGAGCCCAAATTTTATATAACCGCGATAATCCAACTTTATATATATATATATATATATATATATATATATATATATATATATGATGCTACAATTATAATTTTGGTAGATTTTTTACGATGTAAATCCGTAGGATTTCACATCAAGAGTGATCTGTAATTGACCACTCGATATATCAATCAGGTTGGAATTTTGATCGACGAGCTTAAAATTTACATTTGATATCCAAGTATTATTACATTTTAAATATACTGGATTAATCGGCACCTGCACAATCAAACTTCCAGGAGATACCTGAGGAGAAAAGGTATATAGAATATATCCTTGCTGTGCTTGATTTAATAATTCTGTTTTTGCGTTATAACTCCCGTCCATGATATCATATCTCTTGATATCACACGAGAGACTCACCGCGATCACCGAGGTTATATTAACGTTGATATGTGAGTTATGTCTACCGGTTCTATCTGGAGCGTTGTTGTATTTGAGAATATTTGGCGACGATATTGTTTTTTCCACGCGGCGAGTATGAATTGAAAATATTCATCGATGATAACGTTAACAGATTTTTTAAATTTAAATGTGTTTCAATTGATAAATCTTGGACCCCATAGTGTATCATCTGTTAATGAATATGCGTTTAAAACTTGTTGTTTATCTTTACACTTTTCTGTCAATTATTACCTGATATGCTTGCTGGTGAAAATATTCCATATCATTTTCAAGTCTATTTAAGATCTCAAGCTGTTTAATGATTTCATCACGTGGACTATTTAGATCAGAGAGATGTTTTGGAGAATTATATCGTAATTTTTTAAATTATGTTTTATATCATTTATTAATTTCTTCAAAATTTTTGGCAGTCTGATAACTAACCATAGAGGAAGTTAATGTTCCATCTGGAGTTTCAAGTCATAGAATCAATAGTTTTAAATGAAAAACTACTCTATATTGATTTTATGCTCTCGAGTAAATGTTTTTTTGTATGATGGTTCAATAATATAGAATAATTTTGTATTTTTAGTATAATCGGATTTCTTAGATTCAGGTGGACGAGGTGTCAATGATTGTGGTGATTCCTCTCATAGTGATCTTTCAGACCATTCTAATATAGTTTTGATCGATGAATAACATATATCCACGGCATATTCGGGTGATTTGATCTCGATCGCGGTTGACAATGATGGTTCATGAACTGTTAGATTCCATCCCTGTGAGAGATTTTACGCTACGTTGAATTTTTATTGTCGATAACCTCGATATCATAACTTTCTTTGGAAGATATATAGTCTGCCAATCGATATTTTCATCAGTGCCATCGGCACCACATTTTTTTTTATTTCTAAACACAAATGTATTATTGGGTGGTTTACCGGCGAATACTTCCGATTCGATATTTGGACAGCTGTAATATACTCGTAATTGAGTAATTGCGATTTCCTTCACTGGAATCGGAGTTGGAAAATCTATACTAAATTTAATTTTTTTTGCCTTTATTGATATCATCGTCGTGTTCACCGGGGTTGTGTTCTCGACTATGAGCTGAAAAAAATTATTATGGCGTTGTCATTGACATTGTTATCAATATTATGTATTTCTAATTTTGACATCGCGGTATGATATATGATAACCATCGACGAGAATTCCCTGTCGGATATTACCGTGTAATCGAGGCCGGACGATATCATCGATGATATCTGCGAATACGCGGTTGACGTCCTATGTAATTTAACCATATAATCATGTAATTTACTTTGACTACACAAGGATTATTTGTGACGATCACAAGAACTCCTGTGATCGTTGCCGCCGTGGAAATACAAATTGTGACAAATTCAAGAGCGATCATCGTCACCGATGATAATAATACACCAGTTCCAGCGATAACATTTGAAACAGAGTATATGATGATATCAATGTGGGTAAGACACCTGCGATATTTTTTTTACCTTTGTTTTGATATACATCAACGAGATTTTTTAGTTTTAGTTTAGTTTGTAACTCGCGATACTGTTGGGTGGTCATTATCTAAGTATACTGTTAAGTTAAATCAATTACAAATTATACGTTCCATGTGATCGACGCTCGAGCTAATTTATCATCGTTGGAAGTTATCCTGAATCGTTCGGTGGATCCGTTATCTATTACTTATAATATTATTAACTTCAGCGGATGAACTCGATAATATATTAAATTGCATCGGTGTAAGAAGGGTTAATCTATATATACCTTTTACCTCCGAGGTAACATCAATAATATTGTTGGTAGTTGTCCAAGCGAAAGATCCATGATGTATCGAATACACCTTATTATGATTTTTCCCATCAGGGATTTTAACCTTATCGAGTCGAAAACGGATATCAAGCCAATCAGCTTTGACAGCAACATAAGTTTGTTTAATCGTATCGATGTATATTTTAATATCAGCGAGTTTTATGGGGATTAATAATTGTTTACCAAAGAAATCTTCTACGGCGTCAGCAACTTTTCTAAAATTTATACGGAGACTTGTTAATTGTTGTTTTACAAGCTCATCATATTCAGATCGTAGCGTTGTTAGTTTATCATCTGTAGTTTTAATATCAGCGAGTTTTATAGGATTGCTGGTGGGATTCCAAAGCAATTATAAAAAGTGTTATCAATCTTTTCAAGTTTTTTTGGACACCTGTAAATGCGATTTATGTGAGGATCATATTATCATCGTAGCGTTGCAATTTATTTGTTGTTGATAAATAATCGTTGCTCAACGTTGTTACTTTAACGACGATCGTTGATATAATAGCACCTGGTATAATCTTGCCTGTTGAATCAAACAACGCGATAAAACAAATTTGCTGCATTAACAGGTTTAACTAAAATGTCCTTCAAGGAAACATTACTCGTTTTCTAATTTACCCTGTCGATCTTGAAATATAACGATTTCATCCGGCGATACGTCTACTAGGTTTAATGTTTCAAATAATGCAAAACTGATGAGTGTTTTTACAACCTCCATTACAGCACCTTCAGTTTATTTTTCCTCGTGAGAGAGATCTTCCATATTTATCTACCATTATACATTTAAGATGTCTGTATAAAGTAATCATGGGTATATTCATGTACCGTTTAATGAGGTGGTTTGGTTGATTTTGACACAGTGTCGATAACATTAAGAACCTCTCGGTCACATATCAAAGGAACGGTCATTGTCTGTGTAGGCAACGTTGAAATACCAACTAGGAATATTTAATCTCGATATATATTTTAGAAATTATTTAGGCGGTGCTAGCCCGTAGGAGTAAAAATAAATAATTCCGCGTGGGTCAATCGCGTACGTTATTATGTTAACGAGATTCATAATAGCATTTCATTATTTGATGGCTGATTTTGTACTTGATCTCTCATAAAAACACCTCTGAAATGTATTATATTATATTTTTAGCAGCTTCAATTAAATCAAAATTTGACATCGGAGTTGTAAATGAATGCTTTCTGTGAGTCTCAATCCTGCTCCGTATCGTCTTAAACGACTACCTGGTAATCTTCGACCCTATCCCATTTTTGCATCCGTATCCACTAGCTTTCTTACTTTAATGCCATTCCAGCAGCGGTTCCATCAGCACCTAATGCAGGTGCCGAATAGGCAATTAAAGCAGGAATTGCGGCTAATAGACGAAAAGCAGCATAAAGGTTGAACAGACCAAAACTAATTTAGACAAAATCAGAAAATAAACCGAAACTAATTAAGACAAATAACAAATTAATCGAACTATTTCAGACCAAATCAGAAAATAAACCGAAACTAATTAAAACAAAATCAAAAATTCAACTGAAACTAAAAAACGATAGTTTTCGTTTCAAACGAAGTTTCTATTTGTCAAGCAACACTGTTGCGAAATCGAAACAAAAAACAATAGAAAATGTCTCTGTTGTCGTGGTTTTGTTAGCTGCTATGGTTTAAACCGAATATTTTATCAAGTCCGATACGATAACTTGATCTAGGGTCATGCAAATTTATCGTTATAAATCCATATGGGACCGACTTAGCATGACTAAAGAAATTTCTGAAGAGATTATAATCTATATCACCGCTCCTTTAGGTCTGTTAAATATTTCGTAACTCCATTAAACATAGCAAGAATATTACAGTTATTCCTGATCACTTTTGATATTTGTGTATATCTCTAAAGTAACGTAAATCACATCAGTATTTTTATGTCTACCTCTGGCAACTATCCTGGCAGGGTTTGCTTGTTTATCTTGTATTAGACTAATAATATAAATGTATAAAAATGAGTCAAAAATTTCAACCGCACCCTACGATCATCAACTATGAAGCGGCTCGTGATGGTGTAGTCAGACACCATAAGTTGAAAAAACCAGTAGGGGTTGTCAACAATCAGTGATATCTTAAATTTAATGCTGGGAAAAAAATATATCTTAATAAAAAATTCGTTTTCGAATATTTCAAAGGATTAATCAAAGATGCTGTTGTGATTGACCATATTACTGAATGTCCAAAAAATAACAAATTGCATAAACTTCAAGATATCACTCAAAGTGAGAATACCAAACGCGTACGTACTGGAATGTATCCATAAATTGCCAAATCTGTCAAATCACTCAACATAGAAACTAACGCAGAAAGAATATTTCAATCATGACTGAAGCCGGCAAGTATTTTGATATTTGCCAATCCTCGGTTCGACGTTTGCAGAAAATATATATAAGTCAGCACTTTCAGAGCGATTTGGGCAAAACATAAGGTTTGAATATTATACAGTAAAGTCTTTATAACACTAGTTATGAGTTTCATACCAATGCGCAATGATTGTCACCACTTTCAAAGCGATTTGGACACAAAATTCGGTTTGAATATTATACAGTTAAGTCTTATTAACATTCATACTAATGTGCAATTATTGTGTAAGAGTCAATAAAAAGAGTTCACTTACCTCTGTGTTCACTCCTGGAATACAACGATAAAAATACCCAACCATTGATTGATTGTGTTATTCATTGATGACAAAACAAAATAACCAATGAACCATTCATTGTGGCATTCATTGATCATTAACAAAATCCCACACTGATTCATTGATTGTGGTATACCCGATGATTCATTTGTTGTGGTATTCATTGATGATAAACAAAATCCCCCAATTATTCTTTGATTGCGGTTAAAATTGATGATAAAACAAAATAGCCAATAAATCATTGATTGTGGTATTCATTGATGATAAAACGAAACACCCAATGAATCATTGATTGTGGTATTCATTAATGATGAAACAAAATACCCAATGATAATAATACAAAATACCCAATGA
Source organism: Unio delphinus (assembly GCA_029339505.1). Lineage (NCBI taxonomy): Eukaryota > Metazoa > Mollusca > Bivalvia > Unionida > Unionidae > Unio > Unio delphinus. The sequence continues at coordinate 66,571 of JAQISU010000152.1, read as the reverse complement.
TAAAACCCACTGGAAAATTTTCTCTGCGTGGACAATAAAAGACAGTGAAAATTTTCCAGGAGTGAACATAATACAGGTAAGTGAACTTTTTTTATTGACTCGTTATTTGTGCTTAATGATGAGTAATATATCTACTAACGAATTGGTATCAGTAAAAGGGGAGTAGCTCCTTCTACCATCTGCTACTGTTTATATTTTCGTAAATATTTTTTGATATTTATATTATATATATATATATATATATATATATATATATATATATATATATATATATATATATATATATATATAATGAATTACGAAATTATAAATGACATAATTTCTGCAATTACAGATTTAAGAAATCAAGAAATAAAATTATCCAATAAATTAGATTGTGATCAGATTTTTTCTGATTTTCAGTATTTAGAAGATATATCTTTAAGTAATAAATATGTGTTACCGTCCCAGTACGGATTCATTAAAAAAAATACAACAAGCCGTTAACGAATCATTAGCATATAGCAGCATTGTAAATAAATTCATTCCGCTATTTACCGCAGTAGAAAAGATTAGGTCTGACCTTAGTAGACAATGTGAAGTTAAGAAAACGATAAATTCCAGAATTAAACAATTGAGAGAACTGATTAAACACAACAACACACCGCCATGAAGTTAAAAACGAAATATAGTAACACGCTACCAGGAAGTTTAAAAACGAAATATAGTAACACGCTACCAGGAAGTTTTAACTTTTTCTAGTTAATAATAAACTAGACCAGTGTTATTATTATTTTTTCACCGATCAACTCGGAATTAAAATAACACAGATATCTTCAGACGCAAATCTCACTAAGAACTCGATTAGGTAAAGATCGTTTCGGTGATAAAATCACTGTGGAAATCCTTTTAGGATAAAAATCGTTTATGGTTAAGATCTTAAGATGAAAATCCTTGTAGGATTTTACATACAGAGTAATTTGGGAATTCTCTTGCCCTAAGTCAATAAGATTATTGGATTGGTCAGTGAGTTTAAAATTAATTCTCGTTAATGAATCGTTATGACATCGCATATACGTCTAATTGATTGGTTCTTCAATTATTAAAACTCCGGGTGTAGCCTTGGTGCAAACGAATATAAAATGAATCCCTGCTTGCCCTGATTTGATCTTTCGAGATTTATTTGGTCACTTCCATCTATAGCATCACATATTAGATTTATTGCAATCACCGAGGTTATATTAACATTAGCAGGAGTAATATGCTTACCTGCCATGTCTGGGTCATTATTATGTTTGAGGATGGTTGTTTGTAGTTGTGGTATTTTTTTCCAAGCGTCGAGTATTCTTCACGTATATTACATGTTTTTGCAATTTCTATTCTTGTTTTAGGATGTGTATCATTTAACACTGTTTGAATAATTTGTAAATTAAATACTTTCATATCGAATATAATTTGATTACATATTTCTTGTATTTAATGATTTCATCTCATGTGGATTCTTTGGGAAAACAATTCTCTTAGTATCTTTATATACATTTCAAATTCATTATTTATTGTTATGAATTGTTCAGTAATTCTCCTTGAAATTACTTGAAACCACTTACCACCTGGTTCTGTCATTCCACGAAAGAAAAAAACAGAACTCGAAAATTTCTATCGTACGATATCATTGCATAGTGATATGATTATTTATCTGAAGTATAATCAGATTTTTTAGGTTCGGGTAGATTTTGATAAGATGGTGCCTGAGATGGGATTTCAGGTCATCCTAGCACAGTTCTTTTAGAACTCTGATAGATATCTACGAGGTGCCCGGGCGAGCTGATCTCAATCAAGGATGATAATGTTGGTTCATGTCCTATTATTGCGATTTTTGATTCTTTTCCCGTAATGGATTTTATTCTACGCTGTAATTCAGTATTGATCTTTTCGATTTAGATAGACCCAGATGGTAAGGAAACTATATTCAAATCTGAAGATCTGTCTGGTTTATTTTTACTCTCAAACACGAAGGAATTATTCTGTTGCTGACCACCAAATGATTTTGACCTAATATCCGGCCAACTGTGGTATACTCGTAATTTTGCTAGCGCTATCTCTTTAACGGGAATTGCAGTGAGGAAATTCACATTGAATTCAGGGTTGATTGAGGTTATTCAGATCATGGTTGTCTTTTGCGGCGTTTTGTTTGTGGCTATGCTCTGAAGTACTTCCGTTGTTGATGTCATTGACATTGGCGTTGCCATTGTTGATGTCATTATTATTGTGTTGTTTTCCTAATTTTGATGTTGCGCTGTGGTAGATGTTCATCATCACGGTGATTTCGTTATCTGATATTGTTGTGTCATCGAAACTAGATGATATCAGCGACGACAATTGGGAATACGGGGCTGATGCAATATGTAACTTAATTATATACTCATGTAGTTTATTCTGACTGCAGGTGGATATTTTTTGTGATGATGCTAAGAACCGCTGTAATTGTTATCGCCGATGAAACACATATTGTAACAACTACAGGTGCCAATGCTGTTATCGCTGATAACAATATACCCGTTCCAGCAATTACACTTGAAACTGAATACACAATAATGTCAACTCTGGTAATTCGCCTGTGTTATTTTCTTTTATCTGCGCTCTATACTCGTCAATAAGATTTTTAAGTTTAGTTTTTGAAACTCACGGACTTGATCATATCGATATTGTTGGACATTCAGTATACCGTTTATTTAAATCAATTACAAATTCTACGTAGTATGGCATTGATGCCCGAGCTAAAGTATTGTCAGTGGGTTTATTTTAAATGCTCCCATGGCAGCCTTATCTATTATTGCACTTGCAGTATTAATTCCTATAGATGTATCCAATGACACATTAAACGATACTATTGAAAGCAGGGTCAATCTATAGATACCTCTGTATTCAGAGGTAATATTAATATTATTATTTTGAAGTGGCCAGTCGTATGATCTTTAATATGTCGAGTACATGGTATTAATATTTTGTATATGTAGTATTTTAATTGTATCGATATTTGTTATAATATCAGAAAGTTTCGTTGGGACAGTCATCGGAGTACCAAAGAAATTATCTGCGGTTTAATCAAGTTATTTTAAAAATCTTAATGATGGTTGCCAAAGCACCTACATAAACATTATACTCAGCTAGCAGTGTTCTTAATTTATCATCGATGACTTTTATATCAAAGAGTTTCAGTGAAATTACTGGTGGAATCCCAAATAAATTATAAAACGGAAGTTAAACATTTTCAATACTCTTTTGTAACACCGTAAATTGATTTATATGAGCGTCATTTTCAGATCGTAGCGCCGATAATGTATTTGTTGATGATATATAATTGTCGTTCAATGATGTTAATCTGCTATCGATGGTTGAACATACCAGTCCGGGTCGAATTGTACCTGTTGATTCAAATAGCGCGATAGAACTTTCCTATGCGTTGTCTATTTTAACTAGAATATCATTCAAGGAAACATCACTCGTTTTCAATTTCCCTTGTTTGTCTTGAAATACGACTATCTCGTTTGGATCCACACTTGCGAGGTTTAACATCTTGGATATTTCATCTTAGATTATTTATTTTTTTACGTCTTTGCTCGCAGATATTTCCCCGGTGGGTTTTTCAGGCTTAAGAGAGATTTTCCCCAAATATCAATCATTGTGCGATCAACCATTTTATTTTAAGATCTCTCTAAAAAGCGATTACTCGTATATTTGTGTACGGTTTTATGGGGTGGTTTAGTTGATGATGATATAGCGCTAAGTACATTTAATACCTGCTGGACACATATTGGTGGGTCAATCATTTTTTGTGATGGTAGCGTTGAGAACCAGATCGGAATTTTAAATTGATGTATATAACGCATAAATTCTTTAGGTGGCGCTAACACGTAGGAATCAAAATGAACCATTCCACGTGGATCAATCGCGTATGCAAACCAGTGAGTTCCAGGTCCCGTAGTCTTTACGTCTCCCAAAGATGTCCACAAGGCAGCCGAGCCATCATCCAATGGATGGGGAACATACTGGGTTTGAGGATGAGGTTCATTATCCTAAACGAATTGACGGACAAGGTAAACGAGATCCATCTGTCCAGGTTTTCAGTTTGTCTTCGATTAGACTGGCTGCCTACCAAGGCTTACGAGCCCGATCATCCCACCCAGTTATACCGAAGGGCACGCGGTCACGGCATATGGCATTCTCCGTCAATAGAGTGAGCCCGGCACGAAAGTGCCGCTGGTTACACACTATTATAGGAGAAGCTAAATGCAAGCAACCTCCCGACCGTCGATCCCGACAGTGCTGCCGTGGTGATCACTACGCGAGGAAAGGAGAGGATGTGAGAGACTCTTCACTTTCACTTGCAATCGGGACGTTTGGCCCAGACGTTGCACACCTCCATATTACTCATAGACACACACACACACACACATATATATATATATATATATATATATATATATATATATGGTTTCAAAATAGTCAAATGTATGTACGTTCTCCTTATTCCAGCAACATATGACATGGTGCAATAAAGTGACACTTATTTTCTTTGTATGGATTTCATATCAGTCATATCATGTCAAGACAGTGAGAATATTCATACATTCCTACAAATGCGCTCATTGGGAAATTGTTTGCTGTTAAAAAATGCAAGTCTCAGGAAAATCATTTAAATATGTTTGTCATGGAAAATTAACTATAATAAATAAAAATCGGAACGTAATGTTTCAGTTCCATCGATCTCATCAGTAGGTTTTTTCATGAAAATACACATACAACACTGTCTAATCTTTTCCATAATAACAATCCTTCTTATCAGTGACACTAATTTGCAATAAAACTGCCACCTTATTCATATTTTAATAATATCTGCTTTTCACTATTTCTGCAAACTCTAGTTTTTACTTAATTTAAATTGCCAGTTGTAGCATTGTTTGTTAACATATGAACATCTATGTCCACGTAATGAACGTTTCTTCACAGCGGTTGCAAATACCTTACATAGAACTGGTAGACTACTTTTGTGCCTATTATGGCAACAACGTTAGTGACCCAGTTAAAAATAAATATTAATATTAATCTCTTTTGTATTGTAAAATGAGAACCAGGTGGGATTTTTCGGATTCATAATAGGACACTTTTGACAATGATATAAATACAATGTTTAATAATGAATGACTTGACTTAGCAAATAAATTGGATTATTAACATCATAACGCAGAAATGTAAAGAAGAAAAGATACAAAGAAATTACTCTACAAAAGAGAAATTAAATGCGTGAATGACTCACAGCGACGGAATAATGGAAATATCGATATAGGTTACTCAGTTAGCAAACAATGTACATTTTTACTCAGTTAGTAAAATGAATTCACTCATATTGAGATCGTGCAAAATGAAAGAGGATATATATATATCACTTATCTTTAAAGTCCCGAAAGATACAATGGGTTTTACGAACCCAACATTAAGCCCAAAGCTACACTATTACATGCAACGAGATACAAAACTTTACTTCAGCTTTACGGCTGCTAGAGATATTATTTCTACTACCTACCTCTATCACTAGATATGTGAGAATCCTTATAGTAGATCGCCGACTGACGTGACATGTTATATAATCACAGGCATTTCGCACGTGCAGCATAGAATGAACCGAACTCACTATTTTGAAATACGACACAATATATATTAAACGCCATTGGGTATCGTTGTGCACCAAAACTAAAACTCTAGTACACGAATTACAGAAATAAATAAAAATGGTTTATACAATTCCGTGATATTTGTTTTGACGTATTATCATAAAACGAAACATAAATTATTATATCACTTAAAAATCTTATACCTATTCATGACAAATCTCGCTCCAGATAATTATCATTGCATTTACGAGCCAGCAATATTATTGTTCACGATGTAACCTTAGTAATTAAAAGCCAAGACATACACATTATTGGTATAGAGATCATCGAAATTTAACAATCAAAAGTGTAAAAAAACACATTTTGTAAAAGACAACCATTATATTATCGAGGTGAATTCTAGTGTTCTAACATGTGTGCAAACTAATGTTATCACTTCATTTGAAAATTGTATCAATCTGTCGTTAATATATGATAAACTATGTCCACATGATGAACGTTCATTCACAACATTTTCAAAACCTTACGTAGAATTGGTCGATAAAAATGTTTAGCCAAATATGATAATAACTTTATTGACAGACGTAATGATACATATCAAGATTAAGCTGTTTTGTGTTTCAAATTATTATCACAAAACGAAAAATTATTTCTTAAGTCACTTAAGAAAATTGTTGGATGTTTATGATATGCATCTCTCCAGATAATTCGGATAGAACTTTGTATGCAAGATTATTAATTTCCACGATGGTGTCCATCCGGATTTTACAATGCGAAGTGCAAATGAAAAGGTTTTTTTTACCATTTCATTTAGGAATTTATCTTTTACCACATGTACACTACTACATACATACTATTATCGAGGAGAATTGTTGTGTTATAACTATATGGCATACACGATCGATACACGATGATAATTTGTGCTGATTAGAAAATCAGACGGGTTTGATCGATAATAATACTGTTGTCTTAGTTTCAGAGTAATGAAACAGGATTTCCTGAAGGAACAAACATCCCATTAATATATATAATTGTATACAAGCATATAAAACCATATACATTAAAAATACATATATGACAACTTCCGGTGATATAACCAAACATAACTATATATGCATAGATAAATTTCATATTCAAACATATTTCTCTGCATACACCCATTGAATGCTTGAGAATATATACCCATCATGGATGCATACATCAAATATCAAGAAAACCTAATATATAACACTATTCTTAATTAGGATCAATTAAGTCTGTCTTGTTGATTTATTTTATGAATTTTAAGTAAATAAATATTAATTAATTCTGAGTATATTTCCATATCTTTACTTTTAGCAGTAGCCACGACTACTATGACAACAACAGAGGCATCACGAAGATCTAATGGAACAAATGAAATAATCATTACCTCATCTGCGTATGGAGCATCAACTGTTGCAAACGAAAGCACGAAACAGACAACTTTTGGATTAAACGAAGAACTTTCATCCGTATGTGTACCAGTAGGAGATTCACCTCATAAATCTGGTAAAATGCGATGTAAATTTATGTTGTAATTTTCCGGGCAGTCTTCAAACATAAACAGTAATATTAATATAGTTTAAATATCAAATAGATTTCATTAATAAATAAAGCTTTAACATTCATAGGTAGCTAGTTTTGTGGCATTACAAATATATGTCCCTTACTCTTTGTTATATTCAGTTTTGTAATCATTAAAGGTTGGATATTTATAATAAACATTACACTTTTTGGCGGTAACGAAACTATTCAAAACATATATATATACAATTAGAAAATATACGACATATTGATATCAGATATTTGACATAAATTGTCTTTTTGTAGCAAAATAAGACATGAATGATGCAATTTGTGAAAACTGACTTTTTCCGACACCTCAGGATGTTTTCTTTTCAAAAAGCTCAGATCTTTTGTAATGGGATTGTTTACTATTATAGTAAGATCGTTGCCATACATTTTTTTAAACACTGTTGTTTGCTTATGCACACGAATATGATCTGAGCAGTGAATACTACATAGATTCGCACATTGTGTTCATAGTTCATTTGTAAATGAAGTTTCACAACAGTTCACGGCGGAATCTTAATAGTTACATGTTTCATACATGCAGATAAAGGGAACATCGGTCTCAAATATGTACGTATATCTTATTTTAAATGATTTCTGGCAACGTCTCCCAATATCTTTAATCTGTGTACAACGACTCGCTTTCATAGCACAATTTGATTCATGTTAGTAAAATTATTAATGTACGCATGTGATTTAAGAAAGTAATATTTCCCGGATAGATTTAATTTCTCAGCAAAGTTAATTATTGCGTTTCTAATTGGTGTGCCCGTATTTCCAGAGAAACACATCTTGAAGTAAGCAAAAGAGATCAAATATTCGCCACTAAAATCATTGTTAAGACAACAATAAGTATTTCGTTTGTATTTGATTTTTCATTTGTAATATATAGCAACCGATATAACGATTAAAACATCGGACGAACATGTATCACAATCACAGAGATAGAGAAAGTGAGTTGGAATGTTTTATTGCCCTCAATAATGTATAAAATGATGAACATGCTTATATGAATTTAGACCAATTGTTCAAATGTTCGGTTGTTTGTTGTTGTTCTTTTGTTTTTGATCGGCAGCATGACACAGTGTGAAAGATTTTTCAAAATATTGTAAGCCTGTAAACTAAGTAGACTTATTTTAGGAAAGATATAGCTGTGGTAGACTTCCATATTTCACTTAAGACGTTTGTTTTATATTCAGTGATATTGAGATTTTATGTACAAAAGTGTCTTCGAGTAAAGGTTGATAGTTTCACTAACATTTAAGTTTTATTTCCACCACATACATTGCGAGCTCACATTTGTTTTGTTTTTTAAATCGAGTCAAATAAATTAAAAACAATTACAATGTGCTACAATAATTTAATTTCGGTTGCAATTTCAAGTTACCAGAATATGAAACATATTTACCTCTCCAGACCACATCTGATTGTATAAACCGCATTATTAGCTTCCTACAATGCATTTCTACAACATATGCTTCATAATGTGAATCGATTTCAACCTTTAAGGAGTATGAATATATCCAGATGCAGGGCTTTACAGATCCGTCTAATTTCATATATGCCATTTATAATAACCAGATGTTTTAACAAAATGAAGAAACGTTCAGAATTCATGATAACGGAGAGCATTAAAATGGTTACCTAACCTTTTATGATTGGCTAATAACCTGGATAAAATATCTACGTTCATTATTCAGATTTAATCACATTATGTTGACATTTGTAAATACTATTCTAATATAAATTCGCATTATTTATTATATATAAGTGCACTGTACATTTAACAGAAATCGGCTTATCGAGGCCCATTAATTCATCTAGCAGAACGCCGGTCGCCAGGTATTGATAGTTAGGAGCCTTCCAACAGCCTTCTATCTCAATTGGTTGGCTCTGTGTATCATTGGGAATGGATTTCCGTGGCATATCATAGCACATATAGCTAAACAGCCACTATAAACCTACAAATGCATGCGATGTCGAGATGTCGGGATGTAAATCCGATACACATGTTTTATGTTTGTTTTTGTTTATTTTGCAAATATTAAATATAATATTAGGTCTTAGACAAGATTAGTATATTGGTATATTTAAGTATCTAATTGCATAACTCTCTTAAACTAAAATGTTATTATTAATATGTGTTTTAGTAATGGTACTGTTGTTGCTGCAAAATCTGGACAAAGTATCAGATGCGTAACAACAAATGCATACTGTCCTTCCAGTGTATATGTAAAAATCAGTACTGTATTTGTGCAACAAAAGTCAGCCCTAAGGGTAACTTTACCGCTTCATATTAGAGCCATGTTCCTATTAATTTATTGCAGTATCTTGTTCTATTCACGTCGTTTCCTTCTTGCCAATTAATGTATTTTAATGACGAATAATGCTTAAGAAATTATGATAATAATAATAATAATAATGAGGACTTTGTATAGCGCCTAATCTTTCGAAGCTCTAAACGCTTTATACTATCAATAATGATATGACTACACTACTGAACAACAAATGACATAAACACTGAAATTGGAAAACATACAAACATGCTGAAAACATATAAGATACAAAACCTGATTAGGTCGCTAAGTTTGTCCATGCAGTCGAAACACGTGAGTCTTAAGAGCACTCTTAAAAGGGACCACTGTGTCTTTGTGTCTAATTTCAATGGCCAATTCGTTCCACGTTAGGTTAGTGTTAGGACTGGTCAGCCTGGTGTCAGGATAATGTGACTGGGTAGGACATCATGCCACATGTATGTCACACGACGCCCCAATGATACACATCACTATAAACTGGTTCACTGCATTGTACAGACAGGACTGAAAAACTTTTAAAACCACAAAATAAATCCGAATCAAGCAAATATATCATTAAAAATATAAATAAAATTGTTTTACTGGTTTCAAATAAATACCACAAGAGTGTTTTATAAAAGTGAACATCAAACTCCTTCACAGTTTTATCAGTTTAAAACTACAACATTTTGCTTGAAATCAAACAATATTTGAAAAAGACTATTAGTAACACGGTAAACTTTGATTTAATGGCTAAAGCCCACCAATATTGCTGACATCCACATCATGCCATGGGCCTGAGCCCACTCATATGATGTGTACAATTTGGCACAAGATTTCTGACATCGAACGTTTTGTAAAATAATTGTCTCACTGGGATAATAAAAATAGTTATTTATTAATTTCAATAATATACATATGCTCATAGTGAGCATATTATTATTATTATTATTATTAGTAGTAGTAGTAGTAGTAGTAGTAGTAGTATTTCAGTAACATTAGTAGTAGTATTTCATCATTCTTCCTGTTATTATTATTATTAGTAGTAGTATTTAAACGTCATGGGTTACTTTACTAATTGTAAAGACACCCACCCCCCACCCCCGAGTGTTATGAAGCGCTCACCGTTACGGATCGTTGCCATATCACCTCTACTGAGTGGGTTTGAGACTATTGTTCGGCCAATGATAGTTATGTGAGAAAGCTTATCGGTAACTTTTCGTGGGTTGGTAGTTCCGTCTCGGCTTTTACCATTTTCTTCCATCATACTGGCCGCTATGTATAGACTATAGTGTACTCCGAAATGGCGTTGACCTCGTAATAAGAACAATAACTAATTGTATACTATAGTTTACTATATTTGTATGCTCTCTTTCAATTATAATTTGCCAACATATTATAGTAATGTCCAGTGATATGAAAATTACTGGAATATGACATATTATGTATTAAACATATTACAGAATGTACATATTGCATACATAGGTGGCCTATCAAGGACAGCACTCGGAGATGATTGAGCGAAGCTAATACATATGTCGTTTGTATGTCTCCATTGTCATTATATATGATCAGTAGTAGTTCATATCATTGGAGTAAATACAAACAAAGTTATGTACTCCTGGCACTTTTCTACATGTATTTTAACTTTGTCTGCAATGTCGAATAAGGAGCCAAGCAACAGAGGGGGTGAACAGACCAACTTTTCAGGCAAATATTTCGTAAGCGTTTCGTTGCAAAACCGAAACAAAAAAAATCTTACGATGATAGTGCCAATTTAGTTGTCACAAACACATGGGCTGCGACACTGCAACGTCCCAAGACAACGTTTTATAAGCGGTCGTCGTTAATAATGGAAAAAATAATCTTACAACGATGTTGCTATTTAGTTGGCGTTCACCCCCTCTGCTGCTATGGGTTAACAATTTTTTTATGATGAAAATCATTTATGATTGAAAGTCCTAGGACGAAAATCCTTTAAGGATTTCACAAACAGACTAATTTGCAAAACTTCACCTCGCAGATCAATTAGATTATTAGATTGGTCAGTGAGTTTGAAATTAATTCTCGTTAAAGAATTATTATGACATCGCATAAAGACTGGATTAGTTGGGTCTTCAATTATTAGAAATCCTGGAGGAGCCGTTGGTGCAAATGAATATAGAATATAACCTTGCTGAGCTTGATTTGATCGTTCGAGATTTATTTGATAGCTTCCTTCGATAACATCACATACTAAATTCAGCGCTATCACCGAGGATATATCTACATTTTGAGGAGCGATATGTCTCCCACCGCCTTCTGGATCATTATTGTGTTTAAGGGTTTTTATTTCCGGATATGTTGTTTTTTTCCATGTATCGTGAATTATTTTAAAACCAACATCGATGGTATCACTGAGAAGTTTTTTTTAGTTCTGGTACGTTATATCCTGGTAGTTTGAATGTTGAAATATCCTCGACGCGGATTTTATAGTCTCTTGCAAAATCTGTTCTCGATGTGGGATTATCTTCATCTAATACCCTTTGAATAATTTTCAAATTAAATGTTTCCATGTCATTGATGATTTAATTGCATGTTTCTACGACGCTGATAAATTCATCTCGGGTGAGAGAGCCGGATTTAAGAGATATTAACAGCAGCGAAAAATAATTTTTCATAGCTGTGAAATTATTATCGATTCTAAGATTGTAAGCATAAAGAAGTTTCTCTTTTCTATCTATATCTCTAAGGATGTCAAAAAAATCTGTAGTATTTGTGGGATCTTGATAAATTTTCAATGGATTATTAGGTGTTATCTTGTCGGTGATATAATCAGATTTTACAGGTTCTGGTAAATCAACGATTTCTTTTTGTCGAGGTGGGGGTAGTTCAGGCCATCCTAACACTGATCTTATAGAGCTTTGATAAATATCAATGACATATCCAGGAGATTTTATCTCAATCGCAGATGATAACGTCGGCTCGTGAATCGTTATAGCGATTTTTGATTCTTTTCCAGTGATAGATTTTATTCTTCGTTGTAATTCGTTATTGATTTGTTCGATTTGTTCGATTTGATATGACCCGTTGGTAACGAGACAACGTTCCAGTCTGGGGTTCCATCTTCACGATTTTTCCACGCGAACACCAAGGAATTATTTGGTTGTTGACCACCAAATGCTACCGATCTAATATTGGGCCAGCTATGATACACTCGTAGTTTTGCCAGCGCGATCTCGCTCACTGGAACGGGGATTGGGAAATTTACACTGAATTCAGGACGCGTTGAGGTTATCGATATCATGCTTGTTTTCACCGGTGTTGTATTTTCTACTATTTGTTGAAGCAGTTCTTGCGACGATGTCTGTGACATTGTTGTTATTATTATTATCCCGCTCTAATTTCAGCATTGTTGATTTATACAATTGAGCCATCGTAGAGAATTCGCTATCTGATATTGTTGTGTCATCGAGTGACGATGATATCAACGAGGATAATTGCGAGTAACCGGTAGATGCAATGTGAAATTTAATTACATAGTCGTTTAGTTTACTCTGGCTACACGATGATAGTTCTTTTGTGATCCCGGTTATTATACCGGCGATTGTAGCCACCGCGGAAATAGCGATTGGAACTACGACCGGAGCTATCATTGTAACCGAAGTTAGTATTATTTCAGCAGCAGTGATTACACCCGACACCGAATATACTTTGATATCAACCGCGGTTATTCTTCGTTGGTATTTTTTGATTTTTATTTGATACTCCTCACAACGTGAGCTGAGTTTAGTTTGAAATTCTCTGACCTGATCATAGCGATACTGATACACTGAAGGGATTGTCATCTTATTTTAGCAGCATTAGTGTTTTCAATTTAATTGTTTACTTAAATCCACTACGAATTCTACGTACCACGTTACTGAAACCCTGGCTAGATTTCTATCTGCGGTCGTTATCGTGAATTGCTCAGATACATCCTTGTCGATGATCGTTGATATTGTATTATTGACTCCAGATGAACTACTTGATGATATATTGAATTGATTCGGTGATACTATTGTTAATCGATAAATACCCTTGATTGCTGCGGTTACGTGTAAAATGTTGGTTGTTGGAGTCCACTCAAATGAACCGTGTTGAATCGTGTATACGATATTATTTATTTTCTTATGCGAAATTATAATTTTTTCAATAACACTTATCATCCTCGTTGTATCATCCTCCATTGCGTTATTGAATGTTTTTAGATCATCGATGGATTTTTTAATATCAGGAAGGGTTATTTCAATTTTATCAAATGGGGTTCCAATAAACTTATCAATGATGTTTTTACGAAACATTGAACACTGTTTCACTTGTTTTTCATATTCGGATTGAAGAGCTGCTAGTTCTAACATAGAATCTTTTATCGAGGTGAGATTTGGGATGGTCACTGGTGGATTTCCAAAACATTCTAGTATGGGTTTATCAATTTTGTCAATTATATTTCTTTGTGTTGCAGTAAACTGGTCAAATACAACTATATGATCGTCATACTTATAATTGAGCGATTTCAATGAATTCGCTGTGTTATCGAGTGTTGTTAATTCAATTTGAAATTGTGCTTAATATCCTGCTGTAACAATATTGTGCGCCTGATATTCTTTAAATGCATATAAATTTGTTTTGCTTGCTACTTGTTTCTTCCGAAATCTTTCCAGTCATTTTGTTTTATTAGATATTTGTGCTCTTTTACTGTATACATTTGTTCATTATAACATCATATATCTTCCAAATGTACTTGCAAATATATTGTAGTATTTGTAAGACAATTGTCCGAACAGTTTTCAGAAGAAGGTTGTTTTATTTCCAGGTCAAAACAAAACCGTAACAGGAACTCGAATTCACAAGGCGCTGTCAACCACGATAATGTGTTGAAAGCTAAAATTCACGTGAATCATGCATGTGATGCCGTCAATGGAGAAGTTACATATTCTGATAAACATACATCTATTCAAATACAACACTTGGAGAGAGAATCAATAACATATACAACCCCGTCTAATGTTGAAGGATATTTGGAGATCATACGAGACAAGAATAGTGGTATTATAACCAATGGGGAACAGATGATGACTTTTCTGTATAGTACGGTACAAAAAAGACCAAATGCAGGACATAACATACATAATATGAATCAAAGAACGGTTGGTGATGACGAGTATGACAAAATCAACTTCGACAAATCCTATACCCAACAAGCTGAACGTCTTGGAGACGTTTACGATCAAACCAATGTTAACTGTGAGCACCGAGAACAGTATTTTGAAAATGTTTATAATAAAGCGGAATTCTATCATAAGCGTCAAAACATGGATGCTTGGGACGTGTATGACAAAGCTAACTTCCATGGCGAACAGCAAGACAAGCGTAGCGTTAATGCGCATAGCGATGAGGAAAATACGTCCCCAGACCAGATTAGCGAAAATATATATAACAAAGCAGATTGTCAGCGTAGGCTGCAAGATGGGAGTATCGGAAATCTATAAAACAAAATCACACTTCAACGGTGATCTTCGAGTAGAAAACACTGGAAAAAAGAATGATCAAGCCTTATGATATCAGCCAGCATAGGGTGTAAAGGTTTCTGCCATAGTCACTTCTAAGATTACTAGATTGATGTAATTTTTATTAGCCATGAAACCCTAACAGTTAAACTACTATATAAATGACGAATATTAATATTACTAATAATGTGTGTGTGATTTATATGTATATGCTAACTTTCCAACCACGTGGAAGCAGCAACTTGGTTGACGTCAATGTGACATATCTTCTCCCAAATCAGAACAAAACATGTCGTTGGAAGTTTGAGTCTTGCATAAAGAATTGTTATTTGGGACCATTACATTTTGCAGAAATATTTTTTCCTCCAGTGAGTGTAAGGTATTCTCTTGCAATATGTAGTTGCATAAATATTTATATCTCCTGCCGTAATATATTCCTAAATAACAGCAGCAGAGAGGGTGAATCGGACAACTTTTTTTTGGTTATTTTTTATTATACCTTTAAAACGGTACGAATAGACCCTTCTCGAGAAAAAATAAGTCTCCGACCCTTATGATTGTTCGCGTTTTCGTTGATGTCGCAACGTCGTTGTCACTCACCCTCTCTGCTGCTATGGTTTACGGTGATTTTAACCGAATATTTGATCAAGTCCTTACTACGACGAAAATCACTACGATTTTACAAACAGACTAATTTGTAAAACCTCCTCTTGTAAATCAATCAGATTATTAGACTGGTCAGTGAGTTTGAAATTAATTCTGGTTAATGAATTATTATGACATCGCATATAGACTGGATTCATCGGGGACTCAATTATTAAAAATCCTGGAGGAGCTGTTGGTGCAAATGAATACAAAATATATCCTTGCTGAGCTTGATTTGATCGTTCTAGATTAATTTGATAGCTTCCTTCGATCACATCGCATACTAAATTGAGCGCAATCACCGATGAAATATTCACGTTGAACGGAGCAATATACCTGCCACCACCATCTGGGTCATTATTGTGTTTGAGGGTTTTTATTTCCGGAGATGTTGTTTTTTTCCACGCATCATGAATTATTTTAAAACCAACATCGATGGCATCACTGAGAAGTCTTTTTAGTTCTGGTACGTTATATCCTGGTAGTTTGAATGTTGGGATATCTTCAACGCGGATTTTATAATCTGATGCAAATCCGTCTCTCGATATGGGATTATCTTCATCTAATATATCCTGAATAATTTTTAAATTAAATGTTTCCATATCGTCGATAATTTTGTTGCATGTTTCTACGACGCTGATAAATTCATCTCGGGTGAGAGAGCCGGATTTAAGAGATATTAACAACAGCGAAAAATCATTATTCATTGCCTTGAAATTGTCATTGATTTTAAGATCGTGAGCAGTAAGAAATCTCTCTCCCTTATTTATTATATTGTGAAGGATATTAAAAAAATCTGTAGTGACTTGGTGATCTTTATAACTTTTTACTGGATTATTGGGTTTTATCCTGTCTGTGATATAATCAGTTTTTTTGGGTTCTGGTAAATCAACGGTTTTTCCCCCGGGTGGGATTTCAGGCCATCCCAGTACGGTTCTAATAGAACTCTGATAGATATCTACGACGTAACCCTCTGTGCTTATTTCAATGGCAGATGATAGTGTTGGCTCATGAACTGTTATAGCTATTTTTGATTCTTTTCCAGTAATCGATTTTATTCTACGTTGCAATTCGTTATTGATTTGTTCAATTTGGTATGACCCTGTTGGTATGGAAACAACGTTCCAGTCTGGGGTACCGTCGTCTTTATTCTTATTTGCAAATACCAGGGAATTATTGGGTTGTTGACAACCAAATGATTTTGACCTAATATTTGGCCAACTGTGATACACTCGTAATTTCGCTAGCGCTATCTCCTTCACTGGGACCGGAGAGGGGAAATTCACACTGAATTCTGGATTCGTTGAGGTTATTGAGATCATGCTTGTTTGTACTGGGTTCGTGTTCTCCACTATTTGTTGAAGTAATTCCATCTGTGTTGTCATTGTTATTATACTCATGTTGTATTTCTAATTTTGACATCGCAGAATCATATATATCTACCATCGCTGAAAACTCACTCTCTGATATAATTGTATCATCGAGCGATGACGATATCAATGAGGATAATTGCGAGTATGCAGTGGACACAACATGAAATTGAATTATGTAGTCCTGTAGTTTCCGTTGGCTGCATGAGGATATTTTTTTTGTGATTATTGAAATAATTCCAGCGATTGTTGTTGCCGCAGAAATGCAAATTGGAACAGCTATCGGAGCCATCATTGTCACTGAAGACAGTATAATACCAGCTCCGGTGATTACACCACTCACAGCGTACACAGTAACATCAATTGCGGTAATTCTCCTGCGATATTTTTTAATTTTCATTGCATACTCCTCAGACAGGGTTTTGAGTCTAGTTTGATATTCTCTGACCTGATCATAGCGATATTGCGATGATGAAATCATTTTTTATTTTAAATGTTCATCATTGAATTGCAGAATTATTTATCGCCAGGTACTTCTGCTACATATTCTATCACCCACGGCATCGTTAATCTAACTGATCTACCTCTAACCACATTTATTTTAAAAAGTACTTCAACTGGATTAGATTTAAACATTACCGTGTTAACACCTGTTCCTAAAATTTTATCGGTTAAATCGACACATGTTATATTAAAATGTTCGTTAGTTATGATTGTAAATCGATAAATTCCCTCAATGTAATTCAAGCCACCAAATATGTAACTGAGCGATGGTCCGTCTTTAACCCAATCGAAAATTCCACTGGCTATCGTGTTCACAACATTTTTAACTTCATCGTTGTGATTCGGGATTTTTACTTTGCGGGCATCTCGAAGTTCTACAAACGATTGTTCGATAGTTTTTAATGTGTATATCATTTCAGGGAGGGTAATTAGTTTTAAATTTTCATCGCTGAAAAATCTTAAATTAAGCAGGTACAAATCATTATTGCGGTCATTGATGACTTTTTGATCATCTATAAACGTTTTAATTTCAGCGATAGATGGTGTAACTACAATTGGGGATCCAAAGAACTTTTGAACGACATTTCTACGGAAACTATTGTAGTTTCTTAAATGATCTTCAAATTCTTTATCGTGGTTTGTAAATCGATCTGTAATTGTAGACATAAGTATACCCGGTTTGAGTTTACCCTGATCGGAAAATAACGCGATAGTATTCTCGATTGCGTTTCGTTGTTTAACTAAAATATCATCCAATGACACATCACTGCTTTTCAATTTACCCTGTTTGTCTTGAAATACAACTATTTCGTTCGGGTCAACATTTACTAAATTTAACGTCTAAGCGATTTCATCTTTGATTAGTTTTTTTACATTACCGGTTGCAGTGTCATCGGGTTTGGGTTTCAGAAGTCTTCCCCAAATATCGATCATGATATTTTATACACCATTCTCTAAAAAGCGATTACTAGTGTATTCATTAACGACAATATGAGGTGGTTTTCTAGATGCTGAAATAGCGTCAAGGACATTTAATACTTCACTGCCGCATATTGGTGGGTCATTGATTTGTTGTGTTGGTAGCGTAGAATACCAAGTCTTTATTGGAAATTGTTTTATGTAACGCATAAACTCTTTTGGTGGGGCTAATCCATATGAATCAAAATAGACAATCCCACGTGGATCAATAGCGTATGCAACCCAGTGAGTTCCAGGTCCGGTGCTGTTATCGAGATTAATAATACCTGTTTCAGTTTTGTTTGGTTGATGTGGTAATTGATCTTTCATAAAAACACCTCTGAAATTTTTAATCACTAGTTTTTTAGCAGCATCCATTAAATCAAAATTGGACATTGGAACCATCGAAAATTTGGGAACCATAGGTTCCTCAATTAATAAACCGTTCCTGGTAGTCTCAGGCCTGATCCGTGAACGGATCTCCCGCTGTACCATGAATACGGGGTTCCTGGTAGTCTTAGACCCTTTCCGCTGTACCATGAATACGGGGTTACTGGTAGTCTTAGACCCTTTCCCTTTTTTTTATACCCTTGACCTTTCTTCGGTTCATATGATTCAGCAATGCTCTGTACCGCTTTTGTTCCCAAGCCTCCAACTACCCCCAATGCGGCCGCTTTTGCTACTGCTGGGGCTGCTGCCGCAACCAATGCTGGTATTGCAGCAAACAACGGAAATATACCACCTGTTTTTATCATATTTTTGATAGCAGCCGCAGAAAGAGTAATCTGAACACCTTTTTTATCCTTGAAAGCATCATTGAAATGTTTCACTTGACGAGTTGTCAGTGGCAATTTATTTGCCCCGCCATTCATTTGATTAGGTTTCAACGTGATTGTGGTTCCACATTGTTTAGCGGATTTTGATTGCAATTTTTTTAACTGACCAGGTGTCAATGACACATTGATATTACTATATGACATTATACAAATACAGATTGATTCTAAATCGTAAAACGATTCAATGGAAATATCCTTCGGATTTTCAATCAAAGATTTTCTACTGGGGCATCTACCACTCTCATTCTTCCACCAACACCTTCAAGTAGCATTGATTTATCACTGAGAATGACAGCAACCGCTATATAATTAGCAATACCACCAGGACGGGTTACACGGGCTCTAAAGTGTATATCAACGACAGATTGTCTCACCAAGTCGAGATGTTCCAGCGAAAAGTAATAAATCGGATAGAGGCTTTTGAAATCATATTGTGATATTTGCAAACCGGTATCCACATTTTGATCACGTGCCATAAATGACAACAGGTTATGCTAGACACGTGCAATATGATTTTGACCGTAATCAAGTTGCACATCTTCAGATGGTTCCTGCTGTCCGTTTATTCTCAGCGAGACTTCATTAACACCTAACTGATCAAATATCATATGACTTCGTTGTTGATTACCAGCTCGTGCATTATTCTGTAATGCAATAAATATATGACGTGGAGCTGAAACCCCTTGTTTTGATGCCAGGTGCTATGTGAATGTACCATCAACATTGTCTTGTTTAGTATCCGTAGTCACTGATAACCAACTCAATAACGACTTTCCTCCTTGGTCCATAAATGATAACAATTTTCCTTCTGCTGTGATTGATGGAGTTAACACTGGCATCCACAATGATAGTTTTGTTAAAACGACTTTACCATCAGGAACAGCAGCATCACGCCATATTGCATCATTATCAGTACCCTTTCGTACAAGCGCTACTGTGTGTTTAGCTCCATAAATAACTTTTCGGACGTTTCTACAGAATCCGAATATATGATGCAGTGGAATTGCACATGAAAATTGTCGACGCTGTCCTTGTAATGTTGCTACACGTGTTGCAAATCCTAGATTGTAAGTAGTAATAGTATTTATGACATCAAATTCAGTAGCTGGTCTTACATATCCGGCTGGTGCTGGATCAAGTGCTGTAGCTCGTGTTGCCTTGACTCTAGAATACTGGTTGTGTTCAGGGTGATCAGTAATATCCTTTGCAAACATCATAGATGGACCCGCTGATCTTGTATAATCATCAGAATATCTTGCTAACCCTATGATTGTTGTAGCCACATCAACTTCACGGTCAATGGATTCAATTTCTTTTCCATCAATGAGATATCTAGCGCTTTCAAATAACGCCATGATACCGTTATTAACAAAACCAACTCGGGTAGTTTGGCTAATGTCATATGGAGGATCATTATGTGCAGCATCATTTGTTCCAAGTTCTCCTTCTACTTCAATAAACGCTTCACAAGGCAAAAAGTATTTACTGGTATCATGAACTTGAAGTTCAATTCGTGATCGGAGATCGGGTTGTACTGCGTGATAAGAATAAAATTGAAAATCGCGTACAGAATCATCTTTACGCACTGGGGCATCCATATCAAATGCTGGATCAGATGACCTTTTGAACATTTTATTCTATTTATCAGAGTCTAAATCGGATTTTCCATTTCATCGTGAAAAACGCTAGCGTTTTCGCTGTGGTTTTTTAAAGCCACTTCCTGCTATCATGTTTGCTGTCATGTTATTTTGGTCCTCTTGATTTACCATCGACGCTAGTTTTTCATCTACTGCGTTATTTATAATTTTACTGACACTCGCAGGCATCTCTGCTGTAGATGGCAATGGTACCTGTTTCTCTTTTCGTCTCACTAATGATGTTATTTTATCCTTCGCAGTTGAAAACGCTTTCCCGGCAAGATCTCCAACAGTACTAATACCCTTATCACGAATAACATCAATGGCTTTCATTCCTAGTTGTTTAGCTAACGGCATCACTTTTGGGGCCGTTCTTGAAAAGAATCCTAAAATGGTCTTGCCGAGGCCATCTCCGTAGTATGCTCTATAAACTGTAAACCGTGAATTAACTACATAGACGAGGGTTGGTTTATCATGATTGTAGTGTACGATCATTATTATAAAAACAATAGTGTTTTCAATTGTTATTTAATCGCTATGATACCCATTTGCTAACTCGTCAATGAAATCTCGATATGTTTTGATATCCATGATACCGCCGGCAAATAACCGTTTACAGATATCAGCTGCTTCATTAATTATTTCTGGAGAGTTATTTCCAGCTCGTTTTCCTCCGATGAGAACATCTAATCGTGATATATCATTGATAACACTATCAGGACAAGTGTTTCCAATCCTTGGATTTCCTAATCCACTTCCGCTATAACCAGTTGCTTCATCTAGTTTGTCTGTATCCGTGGTTTGTAAATAATCAAGAGTATCATCATCATCATCATCAGGTGGTAGTTGTTGTTTTTTAGGTGAAAAAGATATTTTCTTTGCAGGTTGCTGTCACTTTCTTTGCAATCTTGGCGGTTTTTGTTGTTGTTTAAACTCTTCGTATTGATTATACACGTGATCCACCATCCTGATATATTCAATGTATGATGCACTATCTGTCTTTTTTTTACTTTTTCCAGTTTTGATTTTATAGAATATATCAGCCCAGTGAGTGAAATTCTTAACAAACTTATGATGTTCTGGTTTCAACATTTTTTTTCTGTCTTCATAGGACGTAACAACAAGCGTAGGAATTTCTGTTGGATCAGTCTCATCAATTGCTGCTAACCCTTCTTCGTTAAATCTCATGCGTAAGTCCTCTACTGTTCTTTTTGATTCTATTTGTTTTGTTTGTTCAGTTTTCGCTGCTAGTTTTTCAAGCTCACCAATAACAGATTTCCCCGTCTCGGGACCATCTCCCAGTAAAGCACGCTCTACCCCCTTCGTTGCTGTGGTTACTGGTTTAAACAATTCTTCAGACCCCAGAGCAAAATCAGTCTGAAGACTCTGTCGTTCTTGCAGTTTATTCCTGACAGAGTCGCGAATTGGTATAAATTTCTTAATTGCATCTAGTCGCTCACGAGCCAATCGGGTCGTTAATGCTTCATTGACCATTATTTGAAATCAGAAACCATTTTTCAATTGCAAAACAATTTTTCCCATCGATGATTCCATCCTTAACGGTCCAATTTTTTATTGCTGTGAAATATTTTTATTTTTTATCCATTGATTTTGCCTGTTTTGGTGCCATTTTGGTGGTTTTCAGTTGAAAATCTCAAAGAGATTTTACAGTCAAGTAGTCGATTTTACATGGGATTTTCCATAAGGAAAAGCTGTTAAAACTCATTTTTGATGATTTTTAGCCATTTTTCATCAATTTTGGCCTGTTTTCAGTGATGTTTGGTCATTTTTCATCGATTTTCATCAAAAAACCTCGTAGGGTCAAGTAGTCGATTTTGCATTGGATTTTCCATAGAGAAAAGCTGTTAGGATTCTATTTTATTTTCGCAGTGTGAAATATTTTCACTGATTCAATCAAAAAATGACAAAAAAAAAATGAAAATCTCAAGGAGATTTTACTGTCTGACAAAATCTTTTGAGGGTCGGTCAATCAAAATAGTTCATTTTCTTGAATTAACGCTCGTAAGTTTCTAATTTTAGAATTAACTTCCTTTTTCAATTCATATTCGTTACCTAATTCTTTTCGTATTCCTTCCACGATAGTATATAACGGAACAAACACATCTACTTCACTGGAAAATGCAAGAGAGTCTCGAATAGAATTTTGAATTTTTTTGATGAGTGCATATTTCTTTGGTAACATATACTTGTTAGTGCTAACTCCGTATTCTATATCCTGAAAATCCGACTTGATTTGATCAGGATTTAACCCATCTGACAATTTAATATCCTGATTTTTCAATTTTCCAATTTCAACTATGATGCTATTCATATTTTCAGAATTCATATATGATAATACATATTTCTAATTCATTTTTCAAAAATAAAAGAGCCGTTAATATTTTAAAAATTCAGTCTGTATATATAAATATCTTTTTTAAAATTCAGTCTGTATATATAAATATCTTTTTTAAAATTCAGTCTGTATATATAAATATAAATGCAGACAAAAATAAATAACAACCATGATGAGCGGTTATCAGTCATTTGGCCCCCTTGATATAGGCCACTGTGTCTTTCATAGAGTTCTTTCTATGAGTATTTCCATTTTTTTTCTGAGATTTCTTCGATCTCGATTTGACACTATTTGGCCGGTAATTCATTTTTGAACACCATACGGGGCTACCCAAATGTGACGGAGAGCTAATTACATCCATGGATGTTATTTATTTTAGGTTATTTATATTTACATTCACCGGAAACATATTCCCCTAAGAGTGAATCTAACTCTTCAAATAACGGGTTAGAATCACAAGAGGGTATGTTTACGTGAAATGACCTAGAGGTTACATATATACGACAACACATCTTTGGAACTCCTTGGTTGCCTTCACATCCAAGTAAGCCCAAAGGAAACCCGAAACATACATCTCCGGAAGGGAGGCCTAACGTGGCAAACGCCATCTTAGACCGCCCAGAAGATATGCTTGGGGTGACGTCACAACATATACTTAATTAAGGACAGCACAAATACCGTATATATTTCCACTCGAGTGTTGTGGCAAATTGTAGGTATACATATACTTAATTAACTTAATTAAGGACAGCACAAATACCGTATATATCTCCATTCGGATTGTAGGTATACATATACTTAATTAACTTAATTAAGGATGGATTATAATTCAATGATGATGTAATGATGATGGGACGGCACAGACATCACAAACATGAAACGACGGGGCTGATTTTCAAAGGCCAATTCGACCAATCAAAGCAACCCATGAAATTAAACCCGGTTGCATGATTGAGTAAAAGTCAACCACGCACACGTGTCAATGGCGTGGGTTATTTTTTGACTGGTCGAATTGGCCTTGAAAGCCCCAGCTTTAAACCTTTCATTTAGTATATAAGGTGACTAATACAGCAGCGTCAATCCACAGAGTGTGTTATTTTATTTTCTTGAATTACTTGTTAATGGTGCTTCACAGTATTTAAATGAGACAGAATATTTGCATAAAGCACTAAAAAAAAAGAATATAATCGTTTGAAAACATTTTATATTTGATTTCTTTTCTAATTAATTATAGCCCAAGCCGCTGAATCACAATTTAGGGGGAAATAACACACGCCATACTGTAATGTAATTTTTATAGATGTAGCCGCTCTCTAGGGGCATTTGTACATCTTTTATAGGTGCCATGTCGGCATCCTCTTTTTTTTAAAATCTTTATTCAATATTTACATATTAAATTATACAAATGATAGTCAACACACCCCCCCCCAGCACCCGTCATTCATACACACATTTTCACCACACTCACTACATACAGACATTTAAAAACACTTATATTTACACATAATAGTAGAAACATATATGAGTAGGTGGGAGGGGTTGTTATTCCCTCCCTTATCAACTCGACACCATCTAAGGGAGAGAGTATATAAAGGGAATTAATACAGCAATCCGCAAGGTATGCTATTTTATTTTCTTGAATTACTTATTAATGGTGTTTCACAGTATTTAAATGAGACAGCATATTTGACTTAAACACTAAAACAAAGAATATAATTGTTTGAAAACATTTCTTTTCTTACAATACAATGCCCACCGCTGAATCACAATAACCCATAAAACAAGTTAACACAATCTAAGGGAGAAAGTATACACGTGTGTTATCCTGTAACGCCTGCATCTCCGGATCACATCCTATGTTTATGAAATACGCATTAATCGCACGTGAGACAGAATATTTGACTTAAACACTAAAAAAAAAGAAAATATTTCTTTTCCTATAAAAAAATACCCAGCCGCTAAATCACAATGATAACTCCCTTGGTTATATCCATTGGTTATATTTAAGAGTTGTCTCCCTTGGTGTTATAGACATACGAAAATCGAATTTTTTGTCCTGTCTCTTTTGAAATGGTAAAGAATTATTCTGAGAATCGGAATCAGTATAACCATCCTTGATTCTATTATTCAAGAATTAAGTTATCATTCAACACCTACAGAGAAAATTAAATGTTCACATATTAATCTATCTATCTGACTGATCAAATACCACAAATCCAACTGGATTCTTCAATCTGCGGTTTCTGATAATACCATTACGGAATGCTTCATAATTAACAAGCACGGGTGAGGTCTGAATTCTTGGTTCATTTGTATAATAACACTATTTTTCTAATTCATTGTTTGGTTTAATTATAAGTCTCTGTATATAATCTTGAGGAGTCTTTACTATTTTGTCATCGTTAGGGTCAATGACAGTATTTTTTATTCTTTTATCATAATAGCGTTTTAGTTCCCTGTATCGTTTGCCGCCACACATAACACATAATTGCGACTTCCCCCTGACCCCAACCCCACATCGAATACAGGGTAACGGACCAAGGCTTCCACGACGAAAGCTTTGCATATGATACCAACAGAATTCATTTCTGCATGATTTGTTACACGGTGTCCCTGATCCAATCATAAGCCATTTGCAATGATTCATTATACTTAAATCTTTCATTTAAATGCTTGTTTTAATTATAGTATGGAGGAGTTCGAGAGATTATCGAAAATTAAGCCTTGGAAAAGTGTTCAATTCAATCTTGATAGAGTTTCTGATACACCAAAGAATAAAATTCTTGATAGAACCTTGATTAGTAAAATCAGAGACTGTTTTAATGAATTCAAGCGTGATGGGGCAGCTCATTGTTGGTCAACATTTCGAATTGATGGTGTTGTTGACGCTACCATGAATGATGAAAAAGCAGCAGTGATAATCTCACGTCTTGGGGAAGAAAGAAATTTTTTTCGAATAAAATTTCTTATCCGTGATAATGGAAAATGGATCATTAGGGACAAATACGAGCCTATTCTTAAGGACAAAAAAACTGTCACTGTGACTCAGGATTCAAAACCAGGAATTTTGACTGGAATTGACAAACCCTACTACGAAAGATCTTATCCTGTCACAGCAGTTGTTTACGGGATCTATCCGCTCAATGAAAAACCTGATATTTCAAAACTAGCACCCATGAAATATTCGACAGGGCTCAATTGTGTAGCAACACGAATAATGGAACACTTCACAAATGCGTCCCGGGGAAATAAACTAACTGATCTAAGACGAGAAAAAATAACCGAATGGGAACTGACAGTGAAACAGCATGGGGCAACAATTCAAGATATAGCCAAATTAGAAACATCATTGAGATTTCCAATATCGGTAAGGACAATCACCGGATAAGTATTATACGAATCGAAATATAAATCAAAAGGGACTCCCATTGAAATTATTGATCATAACGCGCACGCGTGGTCATCTGCAGTAACAATATTCCCACGGGATAGAACCGTAAAATATCTATCCCAAACTCTGTTTGGAACCGAAGAGTTTTTTTCAGAGCAGAAATTATTTGATGCTATTTACCATTTGAGTAAAAACGATTCTGTGTCAGTGTGGCTATTTCATAGTACTTCAGACGAAGAATGTAGATTTGATCAGTTTGTAAGGCCCAACGGAGAATTGTACCGTACTGAAGAGCTGCATAATCAAATGAAACAACTAGCTAGTGAATTTTCTCCCCAGAGTTCTCTGGGGGAAGACAACGATCAATTATTAGCAAACTGTTTTACAGTACCATCAGTTGCAGCACATTTTGCTAGAAAGAAAAACGCGTGGAAACCAACCCGAAGTGAGTTCTTATCAGATGTCAAATTGTCCTGTCTTGAATACAGCCATGGAGGATTATGGAACACAAAATACACCGCTGATACCGTTATTTCAGTTGATATGATTGCATGTTATCCAGGAAGTTTTCTTGGGTATGGAGAGTGTGAGAAATATTTCAAACGATTTGGACACCCTACACACGAAATGACCCGTGTTGCTATTAATGGACCACTGCCACATTTCGATTTAACCGGATTCGCTTGTGTAGTATCATTTGAAATGGCTGAAGGGCTTCATCCGTGTAGTTATCTTTGGATTGGTAAACACATGTCTGAAAAACACTGGACGCCAATAGTGTTATTACGGTATATCCTTGATTGTAAGATGTTAAAATCATTAATTGTCAGTGAAGCAATTATATCCTATCGAGCACAGAAATCAGTCTGGTTACCCCAACCTGATCTAGAAAAAATAATTAGCGAAGAGCGAAAACTGTTTCCTGATTTTAATGAACAACAAATCATGGATTGGTCCAGACAGTTATTTGAAATCAGAAACAATGAAGCAAAAGACCTTGGACGAAGAATAATCGGTAAATTTACCCAAGGTGGCAAAGATGATAATACGAGATATTCTTCACGATTGATTATAGACAATGCTGAATACGATTTTGTAATCGCGGATCTAACGAATAGGGGCCTATATGTCAATCGTAAGGACGCATTTATGTCCGATGGAACCAAATTGGGTACAATTGTTACTTACACTGATGGATACCATCCGCAGTACACATATTTGAGAGCTTCTATGCTTGGTTATGCTTCTATCAATCTGTTTTCAATGATCAATAGATTTCCTACCACCGCAGTTAGAGTTGCTACTGACTCATTTTACATAAATAGCAAAATGGCTGATTTTAAGGCTACTGGCAACGAGAATTGGGGGTCATGGAGAATTAAGAAAGAAATGCTTCATGATTATATTCCATCAGCAGATGTTACCATTGAAAATAATTACTTAGAAAGCAATCAGTGTTCAGAATTTTCTAGTGCACCACCGATTTCTGATCCAATATGCCTGTATAAAACAGTTTATTTAAACGGCTGTGGTGGGTCAGGAAAAACAACCCGGGCAATTGAGTTATTTCGTGTTTCCAATCCAAACATGATTGTACTAACACCGACTCACAGACTTGCAAGAGAAATGATACAGAGAGGGGTAAATGCCTGCACTTATCATAGTTTATTTAGATGGAAGGGAGATAAATGGACTCCTGAGCGCATGGGAGAGAAATTTATTCCTGAAATTATCATTTGGGATGAAATAGACACAGTGTCCGAAGATGTCTTAAAAATATTTCTTGAGTGGTTGTTATTGAAGAATACAAAAGTCGTCATGTGCGGGGATCACGGCCAACCACCACCATTTGTCGGTGCATCCCCCCATGAATGGCTAAAGGGTTTTGTAGACTATTATGAAGAAATTGATACCGATCATAGATCACTTGATAATGAATTAAAAGAATTGAAGAAACTAATTAGATTACAACCGGATAAAATCCAGTGTGAAATAGCGCGTGAAATAATTTCGGAAACTCCCATGAATGAGTTTTGGGAAGCGTGGAGACCAAATGATTTAATCATTGCAAGTAGAAAAATAGTCAGGGATACACTTCAGATGAAGTTATTTGAATTGCATAAACAAAAATTTGCAACACTTCCAGTACCGTTATGTTATAGGCCATCGGATACACGAAAACAGAACATCGAAGTTGATATTCCAGGCCTGACAGAGTCAAGGCGTGAAAAGCAGATTCTCGTATTAAATGATATTGTGCTGGTTGATATCAATGTCGTTGAAGATGCATTGCGTGCTAATAAATCCCCATGGACGCTAGGTTATGCAGCAACAATACACTCTTCACAGGGATTGACTATATCGGATACAATTGTTTGGATGGTAGATAATCGCATAGAATGGTCGAATTTAGTCTATCTCGCAGTGTCTAGAGTACGAAAAATAAATCAGCTTCGAAGAATTGTCTTCGATGATGAAATCATTGGTGGCGATGATGAAATCATTGGCGATGATAATGACACCACAATAGATGATATTATTGATAAAAAAACTCTCCGGTTACAAATAACAAGACAAAAAAAAACAACGAGAATTTGATATTGATGCTGAATTAATAATTACTCTGAAGCAACAACAGAATAATCACTGCGCGAGTTGCAATTGTATAATGCGTTGGCAGTATTCAGATAAGGATCCTCGCCAATTCACCGTTGACAGAAAAAATAACAATCTCGGTCATGTTAGAAATAATGTGATGTTGACTTGTCTTGAGTGCAATAGACGCAAGGGTGCTAGTTAAGCCCATGCGGTGGTAATTGAGTATCCTCAGGTATCACTTGTAATTGTTGTCTAGTAAAACCCCGTTGAGGGGCAGTTGAATCCAGTTTATAGATTGGAAGTCTACCCGTAGATCGTGTTATACTAGATATCTTATGTGCAGTAATACTCCAAATAGGATCAGTAGCCCTTTTTGTGCCACCCTCAAGCTCTCCTGGTTCGTATAAGTACCTCACAATGACATTACTACCAAGAATTGGTTGGGAAACGCTAAAATCTTTTTGAATTTCCATTTCAGGTATTGACTTCTTTTTAATCGCATTGATAGGTTTCATGTTGATGGTTCTAGTAATCTCGTTATTCAGTGCAGTAATCACAGCTGGTAACCTTTTAACCCATTCACGGGATCTTTTTTCTTGGATGAATTCTTTTGCGTATTGATATCCAAATAACCGTTCAGCAAGGGTTTTATTAAACCGTTCTACAATGGCCTGATCACGATGTAGCGCAGTATGTCCTCGTCTGATAGTGACTTTATGATTTTTCATTATTGATAACACTGCACCCTGAAATTCCTTGCCCGGATCAATTTGTAATAGATTTGGCCAGTGCAGAGGACTCCTTCGATAAATCCTTTCAAATGCAGAAGCCACTTCAGTGGCTGATTTTGTTTTTAACGGTTCTGCTTCTTTGTATCGACTTGCAATATCAACTACGGTTAATGCGTATTTGTAACCACGATCATGTGGCAGAAATAATAGATCAGCCTGATGAACTTCATTAGGAACTGTCACATCAAAATGCGAGAAATTGATTTGTTTAGGCGGTGGTAGATAAATTTGCCATAGTGCCTGTTTGGATAACCAATGAGCCGAAGTGGCCTTTTTCACTTTTGCGGCGCTAGCGAGTTTATGGATTGCTGATTTACCCCTCCAGTATCCTCTTGGGGAATAATAAATAGATTCCATGTTGTTATTAATTACCAGCACCTAACATCAATTTACTTTTCATAGCCGATTTTATCAAAAAGGAAGCCAATTTTTCTTTGAAAGATTTATCAGAAATAGCATTTAACGCATGAATTAATTTCACATCTGCTAGATGCCTGTGCTGCAGATTACTGCTTTTATAAGATACATCATGAAGGTGACAGGCCTTATCAATAGCGTTTATTGGTTCCTCACCGGGTCGGGGCTGATTTTGATCATTGAGTCTGATATCAAGTCTTGTTCCCGGTCCACAGTAGCTATATCCTGGAAGGTGCTTTTCTCCAGGGTATTTTGCCCATGGAGTTCCAGGGAGTTTAGTTAGCTTGGCTGCGATATCACCTCCTCGTTTTTTTTTAAAGGTTCCTTGAGTTCCTTGGGTTTAGAAACAAATCTAAATTTCTTTGTACTACATTGTACGCATTTACCAGAAAGCGCTGATCGGTTATTTTTAGTTGTAATCGTCGTCAAGTCATCTGTGCCAGTACGTTTTTTATACTTCACACAATATAGATCCATAATTTATATATAACGGCATGAATATAATTGATTATTCAGCTACCCGACGGCGGGAACCTATTAAACATCATGAAATGTTGCCGAATTCAATTAGAATGATTATAATCGGACCATCTGGAAGCGGAAAGACACAACTGCTACTTAATTTGATAACGAGATGGATGAAATGGAACAAATTGTATTTAATAGCCCCGAGTGTAGACGATCAGCGATGCTATGAAGTGCTAAAGGATTTTAACGAGAAAGCAAAAGAATTTCAAATCGATGAAGATTTTATTGAGTTTATTACTGATATAGAGGAAGCCCCTTCCGTGGAAGACATCGATGGAAGTATTAACAATTTAGTGGTATACGATGATATCATGTTAGATAATCAAAAAAATCCTGCTAGAATATTTTCCCGAGGCAGGCATAAAAACACTGATGTGATCTATGTCACTCAACGGTACACACAAATACCAAAAGTGATCAGAGATAACTGCAATGTGTTGTGTGTATTTAACGGCGTTGATACTCATACGCTACGAAATATTCATCAGACCTGGTGCAGCGGTGATATGAATCATAATCAATTTAGAAATTTCTTTAGTCACGCTCAGTCAAAACCACACGGATTTGTGACAATAAATTTAGCAGACCCTAGGACACGATATCGTATCGGACTTGATCAAATATTCGGTTAAAATCACCGTAAACCATAGCAGCAGAGAGGGTGAGTGACAACGACGTTGCGACATCAACGAAAACGCGAACAATCATAAAGGTCGGAGACTTATTTTTTCGCGAGAAGGGTCTATTCGTACCGTTTTAAAGGTATAATAAAAAATAACCAAAAAAAAAGTTGTCCGATTCACCCTCTCTGCTGCTATAACTAACATCAAATGATTTGTTGTAGCTTAAAATTGACCCTGAAAGTAATTCGTATTGAAATACTAGTTGTAACTCGTTGCTTACATTTCTCATTATTTACTTTATTACTGTTTTTCATTCCACTGTTTCCTTTAATAAATTAATATAAATCTACTTTAGACATCCACATTTGTGACAGAAACAGAGCGAGAGACAACATCACTGTGTTATACGAAAGATTAAAACACTGGAAGCAAAGGAATCCTTTGGATTAGATCTTGCGTAACTTAGTATTATCCAGCTTCTGTATTTTAACGATATATTCATATTCTCTTTTATATTCAAAATTAAAAGCTATGTATATCCGCATATGTAATGTTAATAATACATCGTCGATAATAGTTGTATTTCATTATTTTTTATAACTCGTTTTTGGCGGTTGTGTGCTCGCCAGTATTTGGGCATGTCCCTGCATGCACGTTTATAACCTATTATGTATCAGCGATATAATAATGCATATGCAACCACACCTGAAGTGTTGCTGATTCTCCACTTTAAGTATTCATCTAACTCTAATATAAAGCTGGTGAACGTCTTTTCATGGTTTGGTTCTACGTTTACATGCGTACATACAGCCACCATTACAATGTCAACATGAAATTAAATGTCATATGACCTAGTTTACTTGAAGTAGAAGGTTTCGGGAATTACAACTAAAATTCCAAGTATAGAACTGCTATGGTTAAGATGTGCATACTAGACTATAGATACATTCCAAACAATTACAAATACAAAGTAGAATACAATTGCAATAATATAGAACAATGTTCTCAACATCGAAATCTAGAAATCTGTTTCCTGATTATATCCATGAAACACCGAATATATGGTAACTTAATAGATAATCGTCTGCATTACAAAGTTGTATAAGTTTTATGTCAGATTTGGACTTTTACGTCGCTTTGAAAATTTTGCTGTCAAATTACTACTTCTTCTTTTTTGCAATCTGTATCACTAATTATCTCCGTCATACAATTAAGTAAATATATTTATGTCCGAACAGATATGATCATGAAGAACGTTTTGACAAATTATTCCATGTACAGAGCATGCTTTTATATTGGATGATTAAACAAAACCTCTCTTAAGTTTAGAACGTTTGTTGCTCTTCCTTTACAAATTATAAACGATCTCTGTCATTATTGTACAAAGTTAATATGCAATTCAATTTGGTAGAGAAAACGATTAAGAAATAGGTATAATTGTATATTCGGGGTAATTCTGACAGTGATAAAAGAACATCTGCGAACGAGTTAAAACGAACATCGGTGTCAGATATAATCCTTTTGCCGTGATAAAGCTCTTATTCAATGACCAAAAAGCAAAGGTATGTTGGAGTGCAAATGGAACACACATATCAAACTCACTGCAGAACACAAACAGCTTAGTACCATTGCGGACAAGTCAAAAACTCTCGTAGGATAGGTTCGCGCCTGAAGCGATACGTATTTTGAATGCTTCATGTATGATACTTAATCATTGCAAATATGCAGTTTTTTGTTGCAAATGCAATCTTAGTAACATCTCAATTATTACAATCTCATCAACGACTCCTAAATTCATCGTTCTTTCTCGACACCGATTTCCTAAGGGTAATCATAAATACTCGACAGTGCACTTGCATTGCTGAAGTTTATCACAGTTTGCTTTGAAAACGCATGGTATATAAAGCGAACAACATATTATTATTTAATTGTGAGCGTATTCATCCATTCAAACGGCACCAATTTCCAGTCTCCGGTTTCCATTTGACCAAGATGGGCACGAGCTAAACCTTCTTTGAGACGTTTAAATGAAAAATATGTACATTAGAGGGAAACAGAATTGTTACCGAGTAGATGGTGGATTAAATGAACAACACAAACACAATGTGTGAAAGATAATGTAAATTTATGAAATAAATTATTAATGAAAAATAATGATGTATCAACACAATAACTCATGCATTCAACCCACAATTACACTCACAACCATTCACAATACATGAATAAATTAAATATTAATACAAAATAAAACACAGATACTAAGGAATCTCTTGGACTATACACAGATCCAAGGAACCTTAACAAAAGGTATATTAACGCAAGTATAAATTGCGATAAAGAAATACAAATATCAAACTATACTATCGCAAGAATGGATTGCGATAACTAACACGAACAGATACATCTATTTAATCAAGTTGCTAACTTTTATTGAGATTTATGTAATCCCTTGAAATACTACTGTGATTTGAAGTAACTATGTACATATAACAATGTATTCAATTGTACTACAATTGCAACACACACATGTGTCTCGACCCTGTATAACCGTAAGATTCACCAACTGTTAAATCGCCGCCCAGTTTCCCTGAATACCTAGGGTTGACCAATACGTTTATCGGCCGTTTGCCCTTCACGGATCCACCACAGTTATACGTACAGACAGCATACAGCATCTACTAGAACCATCGGTCCCAAATACCTAGATACCACCTCGGATGTTTACACCTCTAGACAGCTCCGACACTCAGACTTCTAGATTTCCGGATATTTACACATCACGACAGATGCAGACGGACAGACAATCCGACAGACAGACAGTCAGATACCTCAATTTGATCTCACAATCAAATGGCTCAATTAATCGCATTCAGCTACAGTTCAGAGACATTCAGAGACGTTCAGCTAAAATTAGATACGTTCAGAGACGTTCAGCTACAATCATATACGTTCAGAGACGTTCAGCTACAATCAGCAACAATTTCAACTACAATAAAGAGACCAAACTAATAATATTTCTTTTTAAAACAATTTACAACTTAGATTACACTGTTGCATTTTAAGTCTAATAGTGACTAGCAATTCCAAATATTCCACTTTTAAATCTACATTGTAATAAAGGCATCATTACATGAAATGATAAACTTAATAAAATTCACAATAAAACGAAATATAAATTTAACACTCACCCCTTTGGCTGGAGATAGAATGACGAGCTCTCTTTCCTGTGATAAGATACTTTTGGTAACGTAATATTTATCAGAAATATTCTGCCTTATATATCATCAAATAGGTGAGCAGAATTCACGGAAAAATTACCGTGCACCCCGTGATTCTAATGTTCCTGACTTCAAGTGATACGATGTCAGGTACATGCAAATCGTTACACGCCGCTTACCTTGAAAAAGCACTTATTCACCCCCCAGGTAACGCATGTGCGACGAAACAAAAAAAAGGGTCAGATTAGTTTGTAATTCAAGAAAAAAAAATTCAAGTTTCTCCTAATTCTGTGACAATACCTCCCCCCTAAGAATAAAAATTTACACATTTTTAAAACTAACACAGAATAGAAGAAAAATAACTACTGATGATATCTTACAACATTTACACTGGTTATACTACAATCTGGATTTTAATACTGTGCAAATTCATACAAATTTCCCATCATGCCCTACTCAAGTAGTCTGCCCGTATATTTTCAACTCCCCGTATTGCTTCTACACGGAAGCGATAAGGTTGTAGTGTTAGCGCCCAACGCATCAACCGAGCGTTAGCGACCTTGGCCTTGTTTAAATACAGTAGGGGTTGGTGATCAGTCTCGAGAACGAAATCTCTCCCAAATAGATATGCGTGATACTTCCCAATTCCCCATACTACGGCCAAACATTCCTTTTCTATGACGGAATAATTTTTCACCCTGGGTAGCAATTTCTTACTCGAGTAAGCTACGGGTAACTTACTGTCGTCTTGCTCTTGCAGTAAAACTGCCCCCAACCCAGTTTCAGAAGCATCTGTTCTTAGAATAAAAGGTTTGCTGACATCTAGCAATTTTAATATAGGTGCACTAACCAGTTTATCTTTCAGAGCACACAATGCTTTATCTTGTGGCGGTCCCCATTCAACTTTGTTTGGTTGCCCCTTCTTGGTCAAATCAGACAGTGGGCTAGCAGTGGCTGCAAAGTTCGGTATAAACTTTCTATAAAAACCTACTAGACCTAGAAATGATCTTACCTGCGTTTTGTTGGTTGGCTTTGGTGCGTCTCTAATTGCTTCAACTTGCTTGGGGTGAGGTTTTAACTGACCCATACCCCTGACCATATGACCCAAACAATCTAACTCTGTATAACCAATACTGCATTTAGTGGGTCTCACTGTGAGGTTCGCTCTGCGGAGTCTATTAAAGAGCTCGCTCAGGACGGACACGTGCTCACTCCAAGTATTCGTGTACACGAATATGTCGTCTACAAAGCTATCAACGTTTGCTAAACCTTTCAGCAACTTTCGCATCAAACAACAACAGTTGGCGCTGGCTCCAACTAACCCGAATGGCATCACTTTGAATTGATACAATCCTTTCTGGGTCGCTCATGCTGTCAAAGTTCGGGACTCTGGGACAGTGGGAACCTGCCAATATCCCTTTGACAGATCCAGTTTGGAAATCCATCGGTTTCCCGACAACTTTGCAAATAGACCCTCCATATCTGGCATTGGTTCAGCATCGAACACAGTGATTTTATTCAACTGTCGAAAATCGATACAAAATCGGTTCGTCCCGTCCTTTTTCCTCACTAGCACTACTGGAGAAGAATATGGCGAGTTGGAGGGTTCAATCACCCCCAGATCCAACATTTTACCCACCTCTTCGTCCACAGCCTCACGTGCGTTGTATTGCACCGGATAGCCCTTGATTCGAATAGGGTCAGACGTATTCAGTTTAATTTTGAGGTCCAACAAAGTTGTACAACCTGGTCTGTCTGTGAATGCATAAGATTGTTTAGCCAAGAGCGCATTAATCTGTTGACGCTGGTCTTTCGTCAACTCCGTACTCACATCGACCTTATATATCCCTTCCCCCGCAACTCCCAAGGGACATTCAGGGGAGCTCCCGATATTCGAATCTGCTTCATCATCGTCTACGACTGCCGTACAAACGACATTTAAGACTCCCTTTTCAACACTGTCGCTCTGTCTCTTGATATACAACTTGAGCATGTTGGCATGGAATGTCTTTACATTACCGTCCATGTCGATTTTATAGTCCATGTCACCTTTTACCTCTTTAACTTCATAGGGACCTTTCCACTGGACTAGTAACTTATTTGAGCTCGTTGGAAGAAGCAATAGAACCTGATCTCCTACAAGAAATTTCCTATTTCGCGCTCTGCGGTTATAATACTTGGCATATCTGCGCCCCGATTTAAATAATTCGTCACGTGCCATCTGGCATGTACTCTCAAGTTTATTTCACAGATCTAACACGTACTGGTAAGTTGTTTTTATTTCCTCGTTCGCGACATCACCAGTCCATAGTTCGCGTAGTATCCGCATCGGGCCTCGAACTGTTCTTCCGTAGAACAGTTCGAAGGGTGAAAACCCTAAACTTTCCTGCCGTACTTCACGGTACGCGAACAGAACAACGTTTAAATAACGGTCCCAGTCTTGCGGACGTTCCGCGCACATCTTTCGTATCATGCTTTTCAGGGTACCATTAAACTTCTCTACCAGTCCATTGCACATCGGATGGTATGGGGTAGTGTTTAGCTGTTTCATGGATAACAGCCTACTTATTTCACCCATGAGGTCAGAGGTGAATTGGGCACCACAATCAGTGAGGATTTCTTCTGGCACCCTACCCTACTGAAGATATCATCTAATGATTCAGCTACCCTTTCCGTTTCAATAGTTGGTAACGCTACGGCTTCGGGGTATCTGGTCGCGTAATCAACCAGAGTACGTATATACCGATTCTTTCTTTCGGTAACTGGGTGTATTGGTCCTACAATATCTACTGCCACTCTTTTAAACGGTGTATCTATTAATGGCATCTGTCCTAAGGGCACCTTTGTGACCCTTCCCTTACATACGGTTTTCTGACATACGTTGCATGACCTACAGAACCATGTGACATCGCCATTAACACCGGGCCAGTAGAATTCAGCGACTACCCTGCTAGTGGTCTTAGCCTTACCTAGGTGTCCTGCCATGCTTGACTCATGCGCCACCCTAAGTACTTGAGATCTATATCTCTGGGGTACGACCACTTGCCAATATTTCTTACCCTCCCGAGCGCTAAACTCCCTATGAATTAATCCGTTCTTGCTTACGAATCTCGAGCTACCCTTACCCTTGCAGTGTTTAATCGCGCCGGACGTTATTGTCTCAACAATTGTCTTGATGGATTCATCACGTTCTTGCTCTTGTTTAAAATTATCACGCAAAATTCCTGAGATCGATTCAGGGTCTGTTAATTTATGAAACGCGGTTTTCTCTCGCCGTGTTTGCGCTCGCGTTTCGATTGCCTGTGCCAAAGGTATTTTAAAATCGGCCATGGTTGGAAAACGGGAACCTTCAACATTACCGATCGTCAGATCGTAAATAGGGTTTTCCATACAAAGGGCATCAACAGTTCCCGTTCGGAAAGGTGTTTTTACCGTGATCCAAGCTACGGGAATGCGACCGATCGTCTGATCAAGTAACATACATTGGGACTCCCACCCGAGCATTTGGTTTTCCTGCACGAGACTACATTTGATCACTATGCCCGTGCAACCAGTGTCACGTAATATTATGACTTTTCGACCGTTGACAAACCCTCTCGCGGTGGTACACGCGCTTCGGGAAATAGACACGTGCCAAGCGAATAAATACAAGGTTCTACATGTACGATATTATCAGATATACCTTTACTTTGTATAGCTACTGCTACCTTATGTACAAGTCCCTTTCTTTTAGGACAGTCTTTTTGAACATGACCCCATGCATTACACAAGTAACATTGCAGACGCTGAATACCTGGATTCCTAACTGATCTATTTGCCTCAGCTGACTTCACAAGCTCCCTAGGCATCGGTCTCGCAGACTGGTTTCCAGACTTAAAATCTTTTGAAACCACGTTCTGGGTTCCCCCATGAGCTTCGGCAAAGAAATCGTCTTGCTTGGCCATATCTTTTACGTTTGTGAAGACTTTCTCTTTCAGAAATTGATCTAATTCCCGCCCAACTGTAATAAATAATTGATCTCTGAGCAAGAAATCAGTCAACCCTTCAAACGTTTTCACCGCTTTGCCGCATTCAATCCACGGCTCACAATAGTTCGCAATTCTAACGGTGAACTGACCAAAGGTTTCTCCCTTATCGGGCTTGCTATACCTGAACGTTTTACGAAAACCCTGTTCCGTGAGCTCGTACCTTTTAAGAAGTGCTTCCTTTAGGACTTCGTACTTAAGCACATCGTCTCTCGGAAGTCGCGAGTATACATCCAGTGCTTTACCTTTAAATAGAGCACTAAGATGCAGTGCCCAGTCATTTTGACTCAACTTCTGGTTTTCGGCATACCGCTCAAACCGATGAAGATAACTATCCATGTTATCTTTTTCATCGTCAAAGGGAGGTAATTTGGGGCCCCTTAATTTCCTAAAGGTAGAATCGTGTTCTCTTCCAGCTGTTGCTAATTCTACCTTACGCTCATGATCCCGTTGGTTTGCTTTTTCTTCTAACCCTATTCGCCTTT
Source organism: Unio delphinus (assembly GCA_029339505.1). Taxonomy (NCBI): domain Eukaryota; kingdom Metazoa; phylum Mollusca; class Bivalvia; order Unionida; family Unionidae; genus Unio; species Unio delphinus. The sequence continues at coordinate 27,124 of JAQISU010000152.1, read as the reverse complement.
CATCCGCTTCCCTTTCCCATTCTATCCTGTCCTTTTCTGCCTGCTTCTCTAATTCTATCTTTTCCCGTTCGGCCTGCTTCTCTAATTCTATATTTTCCCTTTGGGCCTGCTTCTCTAATTCTATCTTATCCTTCTCAAGTTCTATCTTTTCCCTTTGGGCCTTCTTCTCTAATTATATCTTATCCTTCTCAAATTCTATCTTTTCCCTCTCAAAGGCCCATTTCCTTTCATCGGCTTCCCGTTCTAATTCCCGTTTCCTTTCTTCGGATTCCCTTTCTGATTCCCTTGCCTTTACCCTTTCTTCCCTTTCTCGGGCTTGTTCTTCCTGAATAAATTTCTTTAAACTTTCACCTTCATATCCAAAATCTTTGCCTAAGGCAACCAAGTCCTTAAGGGATGACATGACAAATTGTAATATAAATATGAATATATATATATACAACAGGCTGACCTTATCTTCCTGATAAAAGTAACCAAACCAATACTTTAAATACGTTTATACTGGACACACGGACCTGGATAAACTAAACAAAAATAAACCCAAACTTGAGTATTATCTTGTCAAGAAGGTCACGCTCAAATATAAACATTAAATGTATTCTTTCACAAAAATGATTGACAGTTCACTTAATCCAGCGATCCCACTTCTGACACCATTGTCACAGAATTGTTCCCGCGTGGATGGTGGATTAAATGAACAACACAAACACAATGTGTGAAAGATAATGTAAATTTATGAAATAAATTATTATTGAAAAATATTGATGTATCAACACAAAAACTCGTGCGTTCAACCCACAATTACACTCACAACCATTCACAATACATGAATAAATTAAATATTAATACAAAATAAAACACAGATACAATGGAATCCAAGGAACCTTTACAAAAGTTATATTAACGCAAGTATAAATTGCGATAAATAAATACAAACATCAAACTATACTATCGCACGTATGGATTGCGACAACTAGCACGAACATATACATGTATTTAATCAAGTTGCTAACTTTTATTGAGATTCAAGTAATCCCTTGAAATACTACTGTGATTTGAAGTAACTATGTAAATATAACAATGTATTCAATTGTACTACAATTGCAGCATACACATATGTCTTGACCCTGTATAACCGACGAAACAAAAAAAATGGTGAGATTAGTTTGTAATTCAAGAAAAAAAAATCAATTTTCTCCTAATTCTGTGACATTAATACGCATTTATATTGTGCTGTTATTACATGAAACTTTTTTTCAGGCCATGTTTTTAGCCTTTGGACCAGGTGCTCGCGACTTTTATCACCAAACAACATTACTATTTCTTGCATTTGAACCTACAGTCATACGTTTGTGTACAAAATAGTCTTTTGTTTCTACCTTTTCTTTCAGAAACTTTCTTCCAAATATTTCACCAAGTTCTTGATAGCACCTCTTGTTGCTGTTATAAAATGTCACGGCCGTGTCCATACGAATTGCTATTTTAATATGGGTTCAAAGTGAATGTTATACTACATAATAGTCATAAATAGTATAGATTCTGTATAGTTTATTAAGATCCTCTTAAAATATAGAAAACGTATGTCATTCAGGAATTATTGATGTAACGTCCGTCGGCACTTGCGCAAAGCATAGTTACGAGTAGATCTCATATTGCTAAATCGCACGATGTAAAACAAACATCTTAGGTTTTATTAAATTGCATGAAAGTAAGGTCTATTACTTTACACCCATGCTAGTCAATCGTTTCATTGACCGATATTGCTCAGCTCAAAGATCACCAGGTGATTGTTGGTACTACGACCATAATGGAATCCACTTTGGAAAGGAAATATTAAATTGTTACTTTCCAAGTACATTACAAGCCGAGAAACAATCATTCATTCATTATTTTGCAAACACAGCATGTCATTGCAACGAGCCCATAGCTGTTAGAATCTTCGATATCTTTACATAGTTTGGGAATTGTTATTACTGTTGCTTCATTCCAAATATTAGGTACATTATCAGCAATCCATAAATCAAAAATGATTTTCAGTTTCAGTAGAGGTGTTTGTGACGATTTTGGGAGGTGTTTCAAGAATTGGTAATGTACTACATCAGGCCCAGCCGATGTTTAATGGGCCCTGTATATGGCCTCCATAAGCACCAATAGTAAAAACGTTTGGTTATAATTTTCTGAGTTGTTGGATGTGAATTTTAAACGTCACTTTTGTTTTTGATTTGTTTAATCTTCTATATAAAAAAACAAAGTATACAGGCAGTGTAACAAAATATACCACTACATTTAATGAAGTTTAGTTTGCAGTGGATGGATAAATTAATATGTATGTAAAGCTAACCATTACATTTAGCTCCAAGACGAAAGTAGCAGAAATGTGTCAGGTGCAGGTAGTTTTCACCAGCAGATCTAAATGGGTATGGAAAAATAACCATTCACCATCCGTTCCTAAACGAGATTAGCACAAAGCTGTATGACAAAGGTAAGTTCCATCATAAGACTGGTAATGAGTATGCTAGATGAAGAAAATATGAAACAAATCCTGTCTAAAGGTTTGTCATTGCAAAGTTAATACCCAATTTCCCATTGGTGGATGCTGTGATGCTTTGCTTTGCTTGCTTTGCACCAAAGATACATTAGCATAGTATCAGCCACTATGTATATGATAACGCTTATGTTAACAATAATAATGATGATTATGATTATTTCTGTCGTGCTCTATCTCTAGCTGTCTTATTCAGTCTAACATGCGATTGAGTCCACTAAACTACACACACACACACACACATATATATATATATATATATATATATATATATATATATATATATATATATATATATATATATATATATATATATATATATATATATATATATAGTGTTAAATAATTAATCATCGCTTGCGTCAATCTTGTTAACTGATGATACGCACCTTGTTTTGACAATATATTACGTTTGATATTACAATATTTAAGTAGTCCTTTCATATATTATACGACATGTGATACTTTAATTTTATTTTGTCTTTATCTGTATTTCTTCTTTCATTTTTGTTTAGTTTCGATGTGCAAATCGAGAATTGGATCGAGTCATATACCGATTGCAATTTCAATTAAGGTATTATATGACATTTATATTGTTCTTGATGCTGTAAATTTAGGTGCAAAAGCCTATAATCCCTTGACGTGGAATGCGATATGGCAAAAGTTGGGTTGCTACTCAAAGAGCCGTTTCTTAAAGAATATTTAAACACAACAAAAGAGGATATAAATCTAGACATGCCGAAAAAGTGTTATATAATGCAACATTGTTGTTTGGTATATGTGTGCGGTATTAAACACAATGTATACTAAACATATTAAAAGCTTTGCTAATGTATGACGATAAATTAGTTATTGTTATATGATACATAACTACCTTGGTAGTAACTGATAATGAATCAACTCATTGATTCCCAAACATATGCATTTGCGAACCATTTTAACATTGATGAGGGTCTCGGCAGACCACTGGAGAACTTTCGTGACATGGATTGAATCGTTACCTAACAAGATGTAAAGTGTTTTGCATACATGATGAAGACAGACAATAACATTTGTCTTTCTACAATTATACAGCCCATATTCTAATAGCAGTAGTTTTGTTCAGATAGATACATTTGTTTGTGTTTGACCAAAGTTCATGTTATCAAGTGTTCTGAAAATATTCCGCCGAGAATATGAATCGTTATCTCGGTTCACCAGTGGTCAGTGTAAAAATGTTTGAGAACTCTGGTCTAAATAATACATTTTATTTTAACCTGCATTTGACTGAAGTATATCATTAAGAACAAAACTTTAAACACAGTTTGGATTAAAATACCACAGAGTGCTAAAATGTATCACGAACAATATTAATGTTAATTTGAGTTGTAGTAGTATCACATGGCTTACTAGAAACTTTCGAATAGGTTATTTGTCAACATATATTTTATAAAAATCATAAAATTAAATTGTTTCTCAACACAATATTCGAACATAGTTTACATATGCAGATATTGGTCATAGATACGACTAGTAACACAAAACCTATTGCAATCAAACTGAATGAAGTAGTTAAATAAGTTCAAAGTGAAACTGATCACAGTATATTAATAACAAAATAATTCATATTAACAGGAGTTAGAAATGGTGATATATCCTCCACAAACTGAATTGCATTGTCTGAAGTTCACAAGTATTTGATGCCTTCGCATCTTCATGTAATATATATACATTCATTCATACATATGTTTCTTTAAAATCTCACAATGAAACGTTCTTTTGATTAACAATAGATGATCAAATAATTAGCGTACACAAAGTTACAAACATGAAATATATAAACATTCAGAATAGAACCAAAATGCAACAAAACTAGCCATAACGGTATATAGCAGGACACATTAAATACTAAACAATGAAATTGGTTATCATATCCGCATTCATGTAACAACAGGTGCTCAAAATTAGTTGTACCAAGATGTTTAGGTGTGTACACTTTATCATCAGGATAATGATAATCACTGATCATGATTCAACGACTTCAAAGATATCTTAAAATGATAGGAATACTCAGAGAAAGGCACCAATAAAGAGTTTAACATTCCTAACTTTTACAAATGAGAATAAGATCTGCGAAGGTGTAGATTCTGTTGCAATACAATTTCAAACTAATTAAATATATGCAGTATCTTTAAAGCTTCATCAGTGAAATTGCATGGCGAGAACAAATCTATTAAATAATTAAAATGAGTGGATAATTCACTTATGCACTATTCCACCATATGATTTTAACAAATGTACACCTATTGTCCTGTATGCAGTGGAACAATTACAGTTAACCTCGCTTGAACGCACCTGCACCTGAATGATTAATGATTCAAAAACGCATTCCTTTAAGGAATATCAAACATACAGTTTTTTTTTAAAAATGCCACCAAATTGAATTAAACCCTTCAATTAGATGACATGTTCACCCGGTCCGCAACTGATAACGAAACAATAACTTAACGGTACCCTACGTCGGTAAACATTTTGTTTTCGAGGTAATGTAACAGCAATGTATGTTGAAAATATCTTCATATTTAATTAGAATCTTAGAAAAAAGAAACCTAAAGAACCACAATGCAGATACACGAGGCACTTCAAAATATCTCGATTTCTAAGTGTACATATTGTGTATATAATACCATGTACACATTGGGACCTATACTAAAAGTACTCACACAAAATAATGTCTTTTTGGACACACAATATTAAATTATGGGCATAATGATTGTTAATTTTCTCAGTGAATAAAAGGCACGGGAATTAGAACTCTCATTACAAATATTATGTTAACATATTGGAGTTTAAATGGTCACTATTTTCTAAAGGAAATGCGTAATCAAACACATACATATTCAATCTCTAGGACAGCAAACACAAACGCACAAGCCAGCAAAACGACTTCTAGATTATCATATAATTTTGATTCTTTGTGGCCCTATCCTAACAGAATTTCAAAGACGGAGTAAACATGGCCAAACAAATGAGATGCAGTTTCTTTAAAGGAAAAGGCAAGCTTCCAGTCCAGTCTATCCCTCTTACAAATATCTGGTGCTAAATACATATTTCTGATTTCGAAGTCCTCAAACGTTTAGATCAATTGTGCCAATATTAGGTGACATCCTCTGAATGTGCCCCTATTTCCAAAAATACCTTCTCCTAACCATGAGGTTTATGCTTAATGGAAGCAATCGAACATATTTCCGGATCTGCATGGTTTCGTCGCCTGAAAGAAAGGTAGTCATTAAATTATTATCGGCACAATTGCAAAATAAATCCATATCGCATTATTCTAAATGTTGTTTATTATTCTGATACTTATAATGTGCAAAATCGAAACAACTTATATTGCGTGAAGTTATATTTTGCATTCAAAACGTGGATAACATAAATCACAATGACCAGAATATTATCTATATTTTATATAAAAAACGGATAGCATTAAGAACAGATACATGCTTACCAGGGTGTAAGTTCTTCCACAATGATAAGTGGTGATGTTGATAACAAGGGATGTTAAACCCTATATTGTAATTCCATTGTTCTTTAAAGAATTGGTAGACTTGAAAACATTAGGGTGAACGTTTGTTTGTATTATATCAAGGTTGAGGTTTCCCAATGATTTTACAAGAACCAATAATATTTTTGTTCTTGTCTTCAGTAGCATTGCTCGTAGAATAGAAATCAGATGTTATTAAAATGCTTAGCTGAGGAATATCATTTTACTAGGAGAAAGTTACAGGGTTTGAGTTCATTTAGAATTGCAACAAGTAATAAAATAATTACAAACATACTTATTTGCTTTTATTCGAAACCACAGACATGCACCACATACGTTAAGGACTAATTGGAAATTATAAATTGCCTCTCAAAGGGGTCATCAATAACAAAAGGTGGCTGCATATTTTTCCTCTCATTGGCACTATTTGTATTTTGAGGAAGCAACACGTTGTGAAACGTACTTCAGTACAAACCAAATATAAATGTATATGAACATGGAGTAAATTCAATGATTTGAGTTTTTACTGTGTCAGTCATATTGTACGTTCATTTGCCCTAACGTTCATATAGCTTCAACTCGACATGGGAACATACTTTTGCGTATCTGTTTACCAAACCACAAAGCGACCAAGCAATTTAGAAGCAATAGCAATATAACATTTGAGGATGACCAATGACGGACAACGTACAACCTCATCCTAACTAGCTCCTCAGGCCTACTACCAGTATCTCCAAAGAATAACATACCTTCGATTCATATATCTGGAAGATGATAAACCGGTTCAACATCTATCTCCTCGATTTGTTTCGCTCAGTTTGGTTAAGATTAAATTTAACTGTAAGAACAACAAATCAGACGATCATACCATGTTGTCTGTAAATGTTTCACTACAATAGAGCAAACAAACATTGTATCTGTATCTGTACTGTACATTTCCAATGTATATAAAATATTTTTAAGTGCAGGACCTACGCTTTCAAATGCGAATATATATCGTTTTACAATTTACTGTGAATGATAAAAACAGCTAAATTAAATCACAATGTATAGAAGCATTATATTAAATTCTAGTTTCATAGTAAAACGTTCAAGGTTGCAAACATGACTAAAATGTCAACAAGACAGTCACAGTTGTGTCCATCATGCATCTTACCATACTGAATTCAAGATGAGATTACAAACAAACAACTAGTGTAGTGTCTACACTAAAACTGTTTCTTCCATACTATCTAGCCGTTCGTATTGTATTGGCTCGTATTGGATTCAATTCCAGCCATCTCATGTATACAAAACATTAGCAACACATTTTGGTGCATTGTAGCAATACAAGCTAAAACACAATTTACAGTTGTCAAAGACTTCAGATGAGCTACTGTTCCGTTGGCTGCGTTATTATTGCAAAAATTAAAACACTCAGCATTTACGTTGATATCACGTTAGAGTGGGTTTAAAGATGAGGTCACCTTTCTAATTTGTTACGTTTTGTAAAAGATATATATTTCCTTAAATATTGGTTTCATTCCTAAAATGCAATACACAATGCAAATACACTAGGATAGTATGTACCAGGTTGTGGGATTTATCGCTTCGTACACCAGAATGTTATAACAGTCTTTGCTTTGGGTTCTAAAGTAATCAATTTCCAGTCCGATGTGAGATACTGGATTTTGTTAACACATACCTAAGAGTGGACACAGCCTTTTCGCATATATCAAGTAATTGAATTAGTTGGCAGCCGTTATGTGACATTGCAAATTAGCGAGTTTTGTTGATAATATTGATAAAAGGGTATATTAAGATCCTTGACATGAGAGGTTTTTCAAAATATAAGCCGACCAAACTCATAACAGATCTTTCTTTGACAGTCGTTTTCGTGTATGTGGTTCTTGTTCACCAGGCTGACTTATTGCTGCATCTTTGTCAACGTTTGACAGCATTACGACTGCACAATATCTTTGTCTTAATTATAAGGAGCTAAAGTAGAAGAAAGCAATACGTTATTGATTGGGATCACTGAAGAGCAATATATACCAATTGAAAACAACAGACTTTATGTCAAATTTAGTCATTGATATGTTTAGCAACAAACGCAACCACAAAGTACTTATTCTTGTCAGGAGAAGAGTTGTACCTTTGGATGGCGATGATAAAACGTAATGTGTTAAAACCTGTGGTGTACTGAAGTTGCCCGCACCAAAAGCATACAAATGTGAATATTATATGTCCTTGTTATGAACTCTACCTCTGATGAAACACGTGAAGGTTAAATAAGTATTTGTACCAAGAATTATTCAAATAATAAGTAAAGGTACAAAATACAAAATTCATAAATATAGAGGCAAAACGTATTATACAATTTTAAAAAGAGGAATTCAAATGATATATAAAGTTATACAATATACAAATTTCCAAAAATACGGTTACACTTGTTTTATAAACTACATTCCATTAAACAGTACATTATTTGTTCCCTGATGGTATGTCACAGTCAAGATTATCAACTTTATGTGTTGATAGTGGAAATCAAGAAATTAAAACTAATGTGTTTTCATGTCATTTTATGACTGGCAAAGTAACTGCTCTGCGTGACTTTCATCCTTTACGAGGTAGATGCGATTCAATTAAGATTGTAATATACACAAGTGATACAGTGCCATCTATTCCCTGCAAGGTGCTCTAGATGAGGTGTTACCATGTCTAATAATAAGGATGTTTTTCGAAACTTGTTTGGGTGTTTTAATGTTATATATTACGCTGGTAGCATGGTAGTAAAAACCTGCTGACTGAAAAATATGTTATCAATACAAACAATGTATAATATCGCACATTTCCTGTAATTGCCTGAACTGCTAAATATTTTATTTTTTTTTTTTGACAATAATAATCCGGGTAAAATGATCATGGCTTTAAGTTTGATACATGTTATGAAGTATCCAAAAAGATTATACACTTATGTCTTGTGTATGGATGAACAATAGTAAATATCATACTCCCTTCCCCTTTTGCGGTTGAAGCAAACTAATAAGACTGGAAGTGGACCTGATGCATTGCACATATCACCTTGCATTGTGGGGGGTGGGGTTAATAACTAAGACGGCGAAATAACAATGTAGTACAGGAATGTCTGGCTATGTTGCGTTAACCTGAGAACACATCCGTGCATACATATTTTGTAAATTGATTAGAGTATGTTATACCAAAGTGCCAGTTTTGTGCATCAATGAAAAGTCATGATTTATCCGCTGCAGCCTTGAAGCTTATTGACATGTAATATATAAAAGCTTGTATATAAAGAAAAGGTCCATGTGATGACGTTTTATAACAAGAATCTGGATGTATCATTTTTTAAATAATCTACAACGGTGGAGCCATAATCAGGTGTGCCCCAATTCGCGCGAAATCCTAAACATATTTGGTTTTTAGATTTTGTGAATGAATGTTTAATGATATCAGTGGTTGACGCTTAAACATAGGGAGAAAAGTTGGAATGAAGCAGATAAATGTTTTCAATATACGACGAGCACTCCGCTCCTGGTGCAAATAACTTCACAATGTTGTTAATTATATAATAAAAGGTATAATATTCAGTTCAATACTACACAGTATACAGCTTAAGGAACGCTATTTGGCATGTGGCACCATTTAGCCACTGAGATATAACGAACTAAAATTTCTAAGAATACATGAAATGTTAATTGGAATAAATTCTACTAAATGTCGATGTATTTGTAAGTATTGATTATTGCCGTAGGTCTTTTTGATGGCGTCACTATGATTATTTAATAACAAAATGGACAACGGCAGTGCAAAAAATCGGCGAATCACAAAGCAAAATTTGGTACGAAAAAAAATTAAATATTCCTTTCGTCAATTTGACCACTCGCAACGTTTTCTAAAATGGAAAAGATTGAAAGTATTTGTTAAACCTCCAAGTTAGATGGCGACCATCCACATGAAGAAATATCAACCAATGAATAATGGAATTTGGTACCTAGTCCTCAGTCCAAGTATACGGCAATCATGACTGAAATCAGCCTCAGCAAGCATATGTCATTTTAATTTGTTAACCAAGCTAAATTACATAACAATATATTATCTATTTAAGAAGATTGAAGTTATCATGTGTTTCATATCGTTCTAACTAATACTGATTGGGTAACATAACTTAAGGTTAATTTTCAAGTTTGCTAAATATGTCATTATTAACTGTACTCACCTGTTTCTCAATATTGTCCATTCTTTTTTCTAAATTTGCTGAAACCGCTTCACTAACATGATTGGAGTTGTGTTCCAGTCTGATTGTAATAATAATAATAATAATAATAATAATAATAATAATGATAATAATAATACTACTACTAATAATAATAATGATAAAAATAATAATAAAAAAAATAATGATAATAACAATACAAATAAAATCAATAATAGTAATAATAATAATAAATAAATAATAAAATAATAATAATAATAATAAAAATAATAACAACAATAATAATAAAAAAATATAAAAATAATGACATTAAAAATAATAACAATAATCGTTAAAAGATACTACGGTATATACTACTACAACAAACACTAATAACTAATTATCAAGGTAAGCGAAAAGCTCTTAAAATGTAACAGAAAGGAGAGGAAAGAGCTAGATATGACGATATTTATGAGACTAATATATTTATAGATTGTGATCAATATAAGAACATAATAAAACTTACTCTTGTTTGAAAATTGTCTCAGCCATTTTATTTTCCCATTCACGAAGGTCTTTACAATCTTGTCTAGGTTGTACTGTAACGGAATGAAATAAGGTGGCAATGTTTAACAACTGTACACATAAGTTATTAATAAATTTGTGGAAAAGAAAGAGAAACAGTGACCCTTGTTGCCAACTTTCGATATCACTATTTTTCATGAACATTTTGCAGTACAATATTTGAAAGAAATGTCAAAGTATGTATGTATGTATGTATGTATGTATGTATGTATGTATGTATGTATGTATGTATGTATGTATGTATGTATGTATGTATGTATGTATGTATGTATGTATGCATGTATGTATGCATGTATGCATGTATTATGTAATATTTACTCTCATACCAATGAAGTGCAGCAAACATATTTTTGTTCTAAGCATGTTACTTTTTCTTTTAAAAAACATTATATACACTGTTCTAAGCAATTTACGTTTTCAGTTAAATATGCATACACACACACATACACACACACACACATATATATATATATATATCTATATATATTATAAAGTTAAAGAAATTATGTAATATGGGTGGTAAGTACTCTTTTTAGGAGTTAAACACACAAAACATGCATCATATGATCAGGATATAAAGCTTACAGAAAGTATTTTGTTCATCGTCGTTGACTTCACAGCACCTTATTTTACGGCATGTTACGTATCTAATAAACCACCAGATATGTACAAATATGATAAGTGGTGGAGTCAAAAATGGTCGATTGGCATATTCGTTGATCAGGCTGTATTGTTGGTAGCGCCAATACAAATAACTATTTTTCCTGGACCTTCTGAAATGAGAAGCTGGAATAATAAAGAAGGTTTTTTTATGTAACACAATATACGGTAATGATTTCACAAACTGTTGCTACATCGATGTTGTTTAGATTTCATTAATTCGCATAAAGTCTATTGTAAATATTACTGATACAATTAACTACATTTAAAGTACTCTGGGTTTGATAAGAGTCTTTGCTTAACATATTATTTAACACCAAAGTTATAAATATCAAGACCTCTACTCTCCGTAACTTGCATACTATGTGTAAAATGATTATGCTCCATAAATGGAAATGGAACGTTTATTGGATAGACAACCTGATTGGTTACTATGCCTCAACCTTATACAGACTGGAGAAATTGACTGTAATATAATCATACATACAAAGTAAGTGAGAGGTATCATTTCAAATTTAAACAACGGGCAATCATTCGATATCACAACCAGAAACGTGGAAATGAAGCTAAATATTCATTCGTCTAAGTAAATGTGTATGTGATGATGACTCTTTTTTGTGGCTTGGCTTGGTGTTTAATCTTTGCTTATGACGGCTGTTGTATGTTTAACTGCGTTCAACACACCAGAGATAGATGCTTGTTGGACTTTATTACAATTCCGAGGTATATGATTCAAAAGAGTAGAGTTATTCGAATGACAGACATTTGTTAAAATGTTAATGATGTTAACCTCATATACTTTATTAAACTGCTGATGTTATTAACTACTGACACACAATGTTTATTTGTATGTGCTTGTTTGATAAAATGTTTTCCGTGAATTTTCTCTGTTTTATTGGAATGTTTATAATCTGTCATTTGCCCATTAGAAAACAATAAGGACAAGTCTACAATTGTATTACATTAATTTCAAAAGAACAGAGCATATAAGACAATTATAGCAAAAGTACGTGTGACAGTGCCGTGACAATATAGCATAGGAAATTTAATACCCAGGCTTTTTGACATGGGAATTTGATGTTTTGTAGCGTCGTATTCTACCTTGGTACTAAATGGTATAGGCTAACGATGATGTGCACTGATTAAAATAATTGCATGAAAGCAATATAGTACAGTTATATCTGTGGGATAACATTTTACACAGTCCAAATCCTTTTTTGAAAGATGTTAAAACCAGTGTTTGTGATTGCAACAACCATGAAGAAATAGCTGATTTATTATCAAAATCCATTCGAAATACCCAAATCGGCTTGTTCATTATTTTGTATAATAGAGTATTATCAAGTAATGCACTTGTTACGATGCTTTTGTGATAGAGATACACATTCCTGAGATAATAAACATTCACTGCACGTTGATTGAGGTCTGTGTAGGCAGAATATGACTTATTTTAGGAATGCATCACCTTACGAACAGCGAAAGCTTATGCTTCCTTACGTTTACCTTGCAAAGCTGATATGACACGTACATCTAAAAAAATGCATATGAAAGTAGTCATCACGTGCATAAATGCTATTTCATCGGTCTGAGCTTTGTGTATTCTTTATATCATTTTATTATTATGATTGTATTCACCGTTTACATCTGATTTTGTGTATATCTACACACCGTTTTTACTTGTATTGGTTTCCAAGCAGCATAATACTATCATACCGATAGCTCCGTATAAGGTTTTGAAAATGCATGGAATATTAACTGTCTTAAAGATCGTCATATTAACTAACACGAAAAGTCTGCCATGTGAATATATATGCGGTTGTATAATTGTTCCTATATGCTTAAATGTGTATATTTGTCAACCCAACCATTTCTATATTGTTTACAAGCAGAACAAGATACCAGTTTGTAGTTATAATAATGTATGATTGCCTTTGTATTTGATGTTGCATCAACCGTTTAAAATACAGTCAAGCAAAGTAAAATAAAAATCGGTTATTTCCAGAAATATGCATGGTCATTAACAATGTGTATGTACTCTTTTGAAATAGATTTAAGTGTATATGAACATAGCGATCAGAAGGTTGAGCAGCAAGATGTTACACATCAACATGTACAAGCCCATCAGCAGCGGCACAAAGTATTTTTCAGACTCCGTTGGAAAGCGAGAATAGGACCCACTGTTGTACAATGCTGGATCATTAGTGCAATCCACATAACCTTTACAAATTCGTTTTCATGCATATTTTAGTGACTGAACTTTGGTGCAAAGAAAAAAAACAAATTTGACGTAAATGTTAAACGACTATTAAAAGCAAAGTGTTGTAGATGACTTTGCATGTGTAAGCATGTACTTCCACTAAGAATCTAATTAAGCAGCAGAGAGGGTGAACCTCATAACCATTTCAGACAAAATTGATTGAAGCCTCAAAACGGAAAATAGAGCCTTCCTTCGAGATCTCTTTTTAACCAAAAAAAAATTAAGTCTCCATTTAACAAACGGAGACTTTACGATTTTTCAATCAATTTTTGTCGCAACGTCGTTGTTATCACCTTCTCTGCTGCTGGAAGTCAGTTCTGGTTAACAAAAATAATAAAACGATTTTAACCGAATATTTGATCGAGTCCTTAGGATCTCACAAACAGACTAATCGCTAACACCTCCTCTTGTAGATCAATCAAATTATTTGACTGGTCTGTGAGTTTGAAATTAATTCTGGTTAGCGAATCATTATGACATCGCATATAGACTGGATTAACCGGAGACTCAAAAATTAAAAATCCTGGAGGTGGTGTTGGTGCAAATGTATACAAAATATATCCTTGCTGAGCTTGATTTGATCGTTCGAGATTTATTTGATAGCTTCCTTCGATAACATCGCATACTAAATTGAGCGCAATCACTGAGGATATGTTCACGTTGAACGGAGCGATATGTCTGCCGCCACCGTCTGGGTTATTATTATGTTTTTGAGGATTTTTATTTCCGGTGATGCTGTTTTTCTCCATGCATCATGAATTATTTTAAAACCAACATCGATGGTGTCACTGAGAAGTTTCTTTAGGTTTGATACGATATAACCGGGTAGTTTAAATGTTGATATATCTTCAACGCGGATATTATAAAGATCTGCAAATATTGTTCTCGATCTGGAAGGTTTATCATCGAGTATAACTTGAATAATTCGTAAATTAAATTTTTCCATATCGTCGATGATTTTGTTACATGTTTCTACGACGCTGATAAATTCATCTCGGGTGAGAGAGCCGGATTTAAGAGATATTAACAACAGTGAAAAATCATTATTCATTGCAGTGAAATTTTTAACGATTTCAGGTTCGTTAACAAAATGATATTCCTGAAACCGATCATCCACCTTCTCAGGTCCGTATCCGATCCCAAAAAACTTTAAGGGTAGTATACTGAACTTCTTATAACTTTTTATTGGATTATCAGGTTTTATTTTGCCTGTGACATAATCAGATTTTTTAGGTTCAGGTGGTGCAACGGTTTCCTGAGGTGGATTTTCAGGCCATCCTAACACGGTTCTGATTGAGCTGTTATAGATATCTACGACGTATCGTTCTGTGCTTATTTCAATTGCGGATGATAGCGTCTGTTCATGAACCGTTATAGCGATTTTCGATTCTGTTCCAGTATTGGATTTTATTCTACGCGCGAATTCATTATTGATTTGTTCAATTTGGTATGGCCCTGTTGGTATTGAAACAACATTCCAGTCTGGAGTCCCGTATTCTTTATTCTTATTCGCGAAAAACAAGGAATTATTCGGTTGCTGACCACCAAATGATTTTGATCTGATATTAGGCCAACTGTGATACATTCGTAGTTTTGCTAGCGCTATCTCCTTCACGGAGACTGGGATAGGGAAATTCCCACTGAATTCTGGATTCGTTGAGGTTATTGATATCATGCTTGTTTGTACTGGGTTCGTGTTCTCCACTATTCGTTGAAGTAATTTCATCGGTGTTGTCATCGTTGCTATACTGTTGTTGTCGCTCTAATTTTGATATCGCGGAATCGTGAATACTGACCATCACTGAGAACTCACTATCTGATATCGTTGAGGTTATTGAGATCATTCTGCTTTTTGGGTTTGTGTTTTCTAATTCCATCGGTGTTATCATTATTATTATACTGTTGTTGTCGCTCTAATTTCGATATCGCGGAATCATAAATACTGACCATCACTGAGAACTCACTATCTGATATAATTGTATTATCGAGTGACGACGATAATTGCAAGTACGCGGTTGATACAACATTAAATTGAATTAAGTAATTTTGCAGTTTACTCTGGCTGCATGATGATATCTTTTTTATGATCCCGGTTGATATACCCGCGATTGTAGCCGCCGCAGAAATGCAAATTGGAACTACGACCGGGGCAATCATTGTAACCGATGCAAGTATTATTCCGGCGCCAGCGATAACGCCTGACACCGAGTACACAGTAATATCAATTGCGGTGATTCTTCGTCGGTATTTTTTCATTTTTTCACGATAACGCTCAGAAAGTGATTTCAAGTTCGCGGAAAATTCTTTCACGGTATCATATCGATATCAATGCGATTGTGATTCCATTGACTCTGTCAACGGGATTATTATCGGTTCAATTGATTTCGTTGACTTCGTCAATGAGGTCATTGTTATTTTAAACCCGCTAGTGTTTTCAATTATTAGCTATCTTCCGGGTAATAGACCAGGAGGTATTCTACTTTACATGCAAATTCTAAGCACCAGGTTATTTCTTTTCTAATGGTGTTATCAACCGCGACAATCTCAAATTCTTCTTCACCCCCGATAAGTACTGTCGCGGTGCCACCAAAGTAGGTTTTACCTTTCACGATGATATCAAATTGCTTGTTAGAGATTAACGTCATCCTGTAAATACCATAGGGCCACTGCCCGATATCGATTGGCAATCTAACACTAGATTTTTTTACCCAATCTAAGGTCCCATGCTTTACCCTTTCAGATTTTTCTTTTAGTTTAAGAATATCGTCGTAAACGTCGAGATAGGTTTTTTGGATTTCGGTATATTTCATCATCGTTTCATCGCGGTGTTTAAAAAATGAAATCAAAAGGAGGTTGGCTCCAATGCACGTTGAGGTTAGATAATACCCGTTGAGTTTAGAATATGTCGTCGTGATATTGTAACCTTCAGATACCTCAAAGAAATTTTTAGCCAGTTCGCTGATGCGTTTTTGTTCGTCAATAGCTTTTTTAACTTCATCGAGAGTCGGCCCTGTCAGAGATGTGGTTTCAGACACAGGTGTTCTCCCTAAAAAATTATCAACGATGGTATTAAGTGTTGTTTGTCTCACCATAAACATATTAATATATTTGAGAGTCATTGTAGATGTAGCCGGGACACCAAAGAAACTATTAGCGATGTAGGCATTGTGAGTATGCTTGCCAATAAACTCATTAATTTCAGCGAGAGTTATGCCAGCCACAAGCGGGGTTCCAAAAAACTTACCAACGACGTCGTTAGTGGGTTTTTGTACCTTTTCAAGATTTTCTATTAGTTTAGAAATATCATTGTAAATATCAAGATAATTTGCCTTGATTTCATTTTCATTCATCATCCTCCCCGCGTCCTTGTTAAAAAAGAATAAAGATAGAAAGTTTTTAATTTCAGCGAGAGTCATGCCAACCACAAGCGGGGTTCCAAAGAATTTATGTATAACCTCGTATATGATCATCCAGATTACGGTCGTGGGCGGCAATTGCGTCGGTGATCGTAGACACAAGTGCGCCTGGTTTAAGTCGTCCGCCGCTGGAATACAGCGCAATAGAGTTTTCAGCGGCGTCGTGTTGTCGTATCAAAATGTCGTCCGTGGATATATTACTGGTTTTCAGTTTTCCCTGGAGATCTTGAAATACAATTATTTCGTTCGGGTCAACACTTGTTAAATTTAACGTCTCAGCGATTTCATCTTCGATTAGTTTTTTATATCACCCGTTGCAGTGTCATCGGGTTTAGGTTTCAGAGGTCTTCCCGAAATATCAATCATGTTATTGTAAAACTCTTTATCTCACTAAAATCTTTGATTTCCAGCGATTGCTGGTGTATTCATTTACGACAACATGAATTGGTTTTCCCCTTGGGTTACCCAAGGAGTTAGAAATAGCGTTAAGGATATTTAATACTTCGCTGCCGCATATTGGTGGATCATTCATTTGTTGTGTTGGTAGCGTAGAATACCAAGTCTTCATTGGAAAAGTTTTTATATAACGCATAAACTATTTTGGCGGTGCTAATCCATATGAATCAAAATAGACAATCCCACGTGAATCAATAGCGTATGCAACCCAGTGAGTTCCAGGTCCGGTGCTGTTATCGAGATTAATGATACCGGTCTCAACACTGTTTGGTTGTGTCGGTATTGATCCTTCATAAAAACACCGCTGAAGTTTTTTATGGCTGGTTTTTAGCAGCTTCGAGTAAATCAAAATTGGACATAGGAATCGAAGATTCCACAACCATAGGTTTGGAAATCGAAGATTTTTGAGCTAATAAACCGGTCCTAGTCTTAGACCCTTTCCGCTGTACCATGAATACGGAGTTCCTGGTAGTCTCAGGCTTTTTCCGCTGTACCACGAATACGGGGTTCCTGGTAGTCTTAGACCCTTTCCCTTTTTTTATAACCCTGCCCAGTTGCCTTTTTTAGTGCCATTCCTGCCGCTGTACCAACAGCTCCTAACGCTGCCGCTTTAGCTACCGCTGGGGCTGCTGCAGCAATCAACGCTAGAATCGCAGCTAACAACGGGAAGATACCGCCTGTTTTAATCATGTTTTTGATAGCAGCAGCAGAAATAGTAATCTGAACAACCCTTTTTGCTACTAGTGCATCATTGAAATATTTTATTTGACGAGTTGTCAGCGATAATTTATTTGCACCACCAGTCATTTGATTAGGTTTCAACGTGACTGTGGTTCCACATTGCTTAGCTGATTTGGATTGCAATTTTTTTAATTGACCAGGTGTCAACGCAACACTAATAACACTATATGACATTATACATAATAGATTGATTCTAAATCGTTTACAATTTCAATCAAAGATTTTCCACTGGTGCATCTACTACTCTCATTCTTCCACCAATACCTTCAAGTAGCATTGATTTATCACTGAGAATGACAGCAACCGCTCTGTAATTAATAATACCCCCAGGACGGGTTACACGAGCTTTAAAGTGTATATCAACGACAGATTGTCTCATCAAATCAAGATGTTCCTATGAAAAGTAATAAATCGGATATAGGCTCTTAAAATCCAACTGTGATATTTGTAGACCAGTATCAACATTTTGATCCCGTGCCATAAATGACAACAGGTTATGATATACACGTGCAATATGGTTGTAATTGTAATCAAGTTGTACATCCTCGGATGGTTCCTGCTGTCCGTTTATTCTCAGCGAAACTTCTCTAACACCTAACTGATCAAATATCATATGGCTGCGTTGTTGATTACCAACTCGCTCATTATTCTGTAACGCTACAAATATATGACGTGGAGCTGAAACACCTTGTTTTGATGCCAGGTGCCATGTGAATATATCATCAACATATTAAGTTTAATATCCGTGGTCACTGAAAACCATCTCAACAACGACTTTCCTCCTTGATCCATAAATGATAGTAGTCACACTTCTGCTGTGATTGATGGAGTAAACACTGGCATCCATAATGATTGTTTTGTTAAAATGACTTTACCCACCGGGGCACCAGCATCACGCCAGATTGCATCATTATCAGTACCCTTTCGCACAAGCGCTACTGTATGCTTCGCTCCATAAATAACTTTTCGGACGTTTCTACAGAATCCAAATATATGATGCAGTGGAATCGCGCATGAAAATTGTCAATGCTGTCCTTGCAACGTTGCTACGCGTGTTGCAAATCCTAGATTGTAATTAGGAATGTTATTTATGACATCAAAATTACCAGCTGGTCTTATATATCCTTCTCCTGGGTCAGCAGCTGAAGAAGCATGTGCTGCCTTTACTCTAGAATACTGGACGTGTTCAGGGTGATTAGTAATATCCTTTGCAAACATCATAGATGGACCAGCTGATCTTGTATAATCATCAGAATATCTCGCTAAACCTATGATTGTTGTGGCAACATCAACTTCACGGTCTATTGATTCAATTTCTTTTCCATCAATGAGATATCTTGCACTTTTGAATAACGCCATGATACCGTTATTGACAAAACCAACTCGGATAGTTGGGCTAATGTCATATGGTGGATTATTATGAGTAGCATCATTTGTTACGAGTTCACCTTCGATTTCGATAAACGCTTCACAAGGCAAAATGTATTTACTGGTATCTTGAACTTGAAGTTCAATTCGCGATCGGAGATCTGGTTGTGTTTCGTGATAGGAATAGTATTGATAATCGCGGTAGGAATCGTCTTTGCGCACTGGGGCATCCATATCAAACGCTGGATCAGGTGACCTTTTAAACATTTATTCTATTTATCAGAGTCTAAATCGTGAAATCGTAAACGATTTTCACCGTAGGATTTTCATCATCGTGTTTTTTTAAAGCCACTTCCCGCTATCATGTTTGCTATCATGTTATTTTGGTCACTTGGAGTCACCAACGACGCTAGTTTTTCATCTACTGCGTTATTTATAATTTTACTAACACTCGCAGGCATTTCCGCTGTAGACGGTAACGGTTTCTTTGAAAATCCTTTGGATTCCCCCGTGATTTCACTAGCGCTGTTAATTTATTCTTCGCGGCTGAAAACGCTTTTCCGGCAAGATCTCCAACAGCGCTAATACCCTTATCACGAATAACATCAATTTCTTTCATTGATAATTGTTTAGCTAACGGCATCACTTTTGGAGCTATTCTTGCAAATAACCCAGCAATGGTATTACCTGAACCATCCCCATAGTATGCTCTATAAACTGGAAACCGTGAATTAACTACATAGACGGTGATTAGTTTATCATGATTGTAGTGTATGATCATTATTTGAAATCAGAAACAATTTTTCAATTGTAAATTTCAGTCCTGGTGATTAATCACTGTGATACCCACTTTCCACTAATTCGCCAATAAAATCTCGATATGTGCTGATATCCATGATACCACCTTGAAATAATCGTCTACAGATATCAGCTGCTTCATTAATTATTTCCGGTGAGTTATTTCCAGCTCGGAACCCTCCTACAAGAACTTCTAATCGTGATATATCACTGAGAACACTACCAGGACAGGTCCCACTGGAATCTTGCAATCCGCTTCCGCTATAACCCATTGCTTCATCCAGTTTTTCTTCATCCGTGGGTTGTAAATAATCAAGGGTATCATCATCATCATTATCATCAGGTGGTAGTTGTTGTTGTTTTTTAGGAGAGTGGAATACTTTATTTGCAGGATGCTGTCGCTTTGTTGTTTTAGTTCTTCAAATCGTTTATACACTATACCCACCGCATTGATATATTCAATGTATGATGCACTATCTGTCTTAATTTGACTTGTTTTAGTTTTGATTTTGTAGAATATATCAGCCCAGTGAGTTATACTTCTAACATATTTATGATGTTCTGGTTTCAACATTTTTTTTTCTGTTTTCATAAGTCGTAACAAAAAGAGCAGGAATTTCTGTTGGATCAGTCCCATCAATTGCTGCTAACCCTTCCTCATTAAATCTCACACGTAAATCATCTACTGTTCTTTTTGATTCTATTTTTTGTACAGCCTGTTTTGTTTGTTCAGTTTTCGCTGCTTTTTTTTCGAGTTCACCGATAACAGATTTCCCCGTCTCGAGAACATCTCTCAGTATAGCACGCTCTACCCCTTTCGTTGCTGTGGTTACTGGTTTAAACAATTCTTCAGATCCCACAGTAAAATCAGTTTGTAAACTCTGTCGTTGTTGCAGTTTATTTCTTACAGTGTCTCGAATTGGTATAAATCTCTTGATTGCATCTAGTCGTTTACGAGCCAATCGGGTCGTTAATGCTTCATTGACCATTATTTGAAATCGTAAACAATTTTTCAATTGTAAAACAATTTTCCCGAACCTGACCTAACAGACCAAAACACTTTTCAGTTAATTTGAATTGCAAATTATAAATTGTTTGGAGTGTTAATATATACGATGACTCTGAATGATGTATCAAAAGTGTGGAAAGGGCGAATTTTTTTAATAAAATTATTTTTCGCCCTTTCCACAGGGGTCAGTCATATCAGATAATTTTTAATACCACCATGGAAGTCTTATTTTGTTGTATTAATGGCTCTATCAGTGATGAAGGAAGTCACATAATTGTATATAAAAATAATAATACTGTGACTTCCTTCATTCTATTTTTGATCAATCGGAACCATCATATCGTGAAAACCATCCATTAACGGCCCATCGATTTTTATTCAGTGTGTGTGAAATATTTTTTATTCAGTGTGTGTGAAATAATTTTTATTCAGTGTGTGTGAAATATTTTTTATTCACTGATTTTGTTGTTTTCAATCAAACAATGCTAAAAAAAATGAAAATCTCTCTGAGGGTCGGTCACAATCAAAAAATGACAATATCTTTTTGAGGATCGGTCACGGTCAAAATCGTTCATTTTCTTGAATTAACGCTCTTATGTTTCTAACTTTAGAATTGATATCCTTTTTCAATTCGTATTCATTACCTAATTCTTTTCGTATTCCCTCTACGATAGTAAATAACGGGACAAACGCACTTACGTCACTGGAAAATGAAAGAGAGTCCCGAATATAATTCTGAATTTTTTTGATTAGTGCATATTTCTTGGGCAGCATATACTTGTTAGTGTTAACTCCGTATTCTATATCCTAAAAATCTGACATGATTTGATCAGGATTTAACCCATCCGATCGTTTGATATCCTGACTTTTCAACTTTGAAATTTCAGCAATAATGCTATTCATTTTTTCAGAATTCATACTCTATAACAATTATATATTTCTAAATGAAAAATATGACGCATCAGACATAACTAAATTGAATTTTCTGTCCGTTTTTTTTTTAAATGGCCGTCTTGGTTATTCCTTCTGCAACATTTCGTACTGAGGCTCTACAAATATCGAAGTGCCTACCGGCTTCATATATCGATTGAAATATTTTTTCCTCATTAGTTGCGTATTAAATGATTTTACGGGTCTCGCTTTTTTTGAGCAAGTGCCAGTCTTTCCTCGTTTGGTATTCTCACTTTGTGTAACAGCTTGCAGATTTGATAAAGAATTATTCTTTGGATTGGAATCTTTATGATCGATAACAAAACCATCATTGATCAATCCATTGTAACATTCATACACGAAACGATCGCAGTAATATGTCTTCTTTTCCCAAAAAGTAAACACCAAGTACCCTATACCATTATCCCACCCAACTGGTTTCTTCAGTCTACGGTTTCTTACAATACCATCACTGGATGCTTCATAATTTGTAATCACAGGGTGTGGTCTGAATTCCTGGTTCATTTATATACTATACTACTGTTTGTCTAATTCAGTGTTTGGTCTAATAATGAATCTTTCAATGTAGTCTTGAGGAGTTCTTATGATTTTGTCCTTGATACTGACTTCGTCAGGGACAGAGTCAAGGTCAGTGTCAGAATTTTTGATTGAAAATCCATTTTTGATTCTTTTATCATAATAACGCTTCAACTCCCTGTATCGTTTGCCACCGCAATTTAGACATAATTGCGATTTTCCCCTGACCCCAACCCCACATCGTATACAAGGTAACGGACCAAGGCTTCCACGTCGAAAACTTTGCATATGATACCCACAGAATTCATTTCTGCATGATTTGTTACACGGTGTCACTGATCCAGTCATAAGCCATTTGCAGTGATTCATTATACATAAATCTTTCATTTAGATGTTTGTTTTAATTATAGTATGGAGGAGTTCAAGAGATTATCGAAAATTAAACCCTGGAAAAATGTTAAATTCAATCCCGATAAGGAGTTCAAGAGATTATCTAAAATTAAGCCTTGGAAAAATGCTGATTTCCATCTCGATAGAGTCTCTGATACGCCAAAACGTCTAATCGGTGATAGAACTATACTGGGTAAAATCAGGGAGTGTTTTAATGAATTCTACCGAGACGGTGCAGCACACTGTTGGTCGACATTTCGAATTATCAATGATGATGTCAATGTGAACGACGACCCTAGATCGTTAGATGAAGTATTACGAGAATTCAAAGCGCTAATTAGATTACAACCGGATAGAATCCAGTGTGAAATAGAGCGTGAATTGATTTCGGAAACTTCAATGAATGATTTATGGGAGAGATGGAGGCCAAATGATTAGATAGTAGCAAGTAAAAAAATTGTCAGAGACGCACTTCAAATGAAGTTACTTGAAATGCATAAAGAAAAATTTGTCGTACTTCCAGTACCGTTGTGTTATAGGCCTTCGGATACACGAAAACAGAATATTGAAGATGATATTCCGGGACAACGTGAAAAGCAGATTTTAGTGTTAAATGATATTGTGCTGGTTGATATCAGCGTCGTTGAAGATGCATTGCCTGCTAATAAATCCCCATGGACGCTAGGATACACAGTAACAATACACTCTTCACGGGGATTAACTATCACAGACACAATTATTTGGATAGTAGATAATCGCATTGAGTGGTCGAATTTATTTTATCTCGCAGTGTCTCGAGCACGGAGAATAAATCAACTTCGAAGAATTGTCCTTGAAAATCCTAATGACAATGCAATAAGTGATATTATCAGCGCTGACAACATCAAGGATATAATCAGAAAAAACTTTCTGGTTATAAACAACAGGATAAAAAAAAATAATAGAGAATTTGATATTGATGTTGAATTAATAATGACGTTGAAACAGCAACAGAATAATCACTGCGCGAGTTGCAATTGTGTAATGAATTGGTGTTGGTCAGATAGGGATTCTCGACAATTTACCGTGGATAGAAAAAATAGCAGTATTGGTCATACAAGAGATAATGTGATGCTAACATGTCTTGAGTGCAACAGGCGCCGGGGTGCCAGCACAATGCCTCTGGGGGGTGCTAGTTAAGACCCCGCGGTGGTAATCGAGTATACTCGGGTATTAAGTGCAGTTGTTGTCGAGTAAATCCTCGTTGAGTGGCAGTTGAATCCAGTCTATAGATTGCTGGTCTACCAGTTGATCGTGTTATGCCAGATATTTTATGCGCGGTAACACTCCAAATAGGATCAGTAGCCCTTTTTGTGCCACCTTCCAGCTCTCCTGGTTCGTATAAATACCTAACAGTGACATTACTACCAAGAATTGGTTCTTTGAAATCTTTTTGTGAAATCCCTTGAATTCCATTTTAGGTATAGACTTCTTTTTAATCGCGTTGATAGGTTTCATTTTGATTGTTCTAGTAATCTCATTATTCAGTGCGGTAATCACAGCTGGTAACTTTTGACCCATTCACGGGATCGCTTTTCTTGGATGAATTCTTTTGCGTATTGATATCCAAATAACCGCTCAGCAAGAGTCCGATTAAATCCTTCTACAATTGACTGATCGCGATGTAACGCAGTATGCCCCCGTCTGATGGTGACCTTGTAATGTTTCATTGTAGATGCAACCACACCCTGAAATTCCTTGCCAGGATCAACTTGTAACAGATTTGGCCAACGCAGAAGACCTCTTCGATAAATCCTTTCAAATGCAGAAGCAACTTCAATTGATGATTTTGTTTTCAGCGGCCCTGCTTCTTTGTATCGACTCGCAACATCAACTATGGTTAACGCGTATTTGTAACCACGATCATGTGGCAGAAATAGTATATCAGCTTGATGAACTTCATTAGGGACAGACACATCAAAATGCGAGTAATAAATTTGTTTAGGTGCTGGTAGATAAATTTGCCATATAGCTTGTTTGGATAACCAATTAGCCGCAGTGGTATTTTTTACTTTTGCAGCGCTAGCGAGTTTATTGATTGCAGCGCTACCCCGCCAGTATCCTTTTGGAGAATAATAAATAGATTCCATGTTGTTATTAATTACCAGCACCTAACATCAATTTGCTTTTCATAGCCGATTTTATCAAAAATGAAGCTAATTTTTCTTTGAAGGATTTATCAGGAATAGCACTTAACGCATGAATTAATTTCACATCTGCTAGATGCCTGTGTTGCAAATCACTGCTCTTATATGCAACATCATGAGCGTGACATGCCTTATCAATGGCGTTTATCGGTTCTTCACCGGGTTTTGGTTGGTTATGATTATTGAGTCTGATATCAAGTCTTGTCCCCGGTCCACAGTAGCTATATCCTGGAAGGTGCTTTTCTCCGGGATACTTTGCCCATGGGGTTCCAGGGAGCTTTGCCAATTTGGCTGCGATATCACCTCCTCGTTTTTTTTTTAAATCATCATTTCCTGCAGATTTCATAGACACAAATCTAAATTTCTTTGTACCACATTGTACGCATTTACCAGAAAGCGCTGATCGGTTATTTTTAGTTGTAATCGTCGTCAAGTCATCTGTGCCAGTACGCGTTTTACACTTCACACAATAGAGATCCATAATTATGTATCGAGATATGGATATAATTGATTTTTCAGCGACTAAAGCAAGAGAACCGGTTAAGCAACATGCAGCGCTACCAAACTCTATCCGGATGATTATAATCGGGCCATCTGGATCCGGCAAGACGCAATTGTTACTCAATTTAATAATGAGATGGATGAAGTGGGATAAGTTGTATTTAATTGCCCCTAGCGTAGATGATCAACGACGCTATGAAGTGCTAAAAGATTTTAACGAGAATGCATCAGAGATTAAAGATGAGAACGTCCTTGATTTTATAACCGATATTGACGAGGCGCCATCCCTGGATGACCTCGATGGAAGCATTAACAATTTAGTCGTATACGACGATGTGTTGCTGGATAAACAAACAAACCCTGCTAGAATATTTTCCTGAGGCAGGCACAAAAACACCGACGTGATATATGTTACTCAACGATACACTCAGATTCCAAAAGTGATCAGATAACTGCAATTTATTGTGTGTATTTAACGGAGTTGATACTCATACTCTTAGAAATATTTGGCAGACATGGTGCTCTGATATGGACTTCAATCAATTTCGAAATTTCTTTAGTAATGCTCAGTCAACCCCACACGGATTTATAACAATAAATTTGCATGACCCTCGGACACGATATCGTATCGGACTCGATCAAATATTCGGTTAAAATCGTTTTATTATTTTGTTAACCAGAACTGACTTCCAGCAGCAGAGAGGGTGATGACAACGACGTTGCGACCAAAATTGATTGAAAAATCGTAAAGTCTCCGTTTGTTAAATGGAGACTAATTTTTTTTTGGTTAAAAAGGAATCTCGAAGGAAGCTCTATTTTCCGTTTTGAAGGCTCAATCAATTTTGTCTGAAAAGGTTGTGACGTTCACCCTCTCTGCTGCTAATTACGTATAACAATTCATTGACAGGCACAAGTATTGTGGGACTTCCTCTCTCTTTCTCTCTCTCTCTCTCTCTCACACACACACACACATATACAGAGAGATATTGAGGCCATGATAATAAACCTAAGCAGGCAATATAAATGT